>JAQFZT010000895.1:0-19303 GCA_034696325.1 Camisiidae sp.
AATTATCTACAAATCAAATATTTCATCAATCAGTTCATTCAAATATCCTCAAAATTTAATTACAAGACAAGCATTTTTTTGAGAATTCATATTCTTTTTAGAAATTACGAGTTTGTTTGTGATCAGACTCAAGTGATCCTCAGTTATGATGAATTCAAGTTTTTCCAAAACTTATTAAACAAAGATTTGAAAAAATTTATTTGAAAAAATTTGATTTCACAATTATTAAAATTTAAATTAAATCAATATAGATTCCAGGCCTGGACTTGCATGACAAAAATAAGTGTTTATAAATCTATAAATTAAATTGAAAATTGACCTAAAATTAATTCGAATTGTTTCTATTCATAATAGTTGTGGTGATTTGAATGTTGTCACTATAACATGAAATAGTTGAAATATGCTTTGTATTCGGAGTTCAATTGAATCAAGTTTAACAACAGTATTTCAGAAGAACATTTCTCCAAAAATTTGGTTATTATGTGAAACTAATGTAATTTTAGTTCTTTAGACAAGTAATTTTACACAATACAAGTACATGTCATTTATATATACATTTTAAAATGATATTTTCAGTCAACTATTTGTGGTCTACAACAATTGATTATAAAAAATAGGATACAATTTTTGAAAAATTTGTTGTTTTTTAATATTTAACATTAAAATTTTTGTATACATGGGCCACTTTTAATGTATCTTTTGTGCAATAATTGAACTCTACTTATCCATCAAAAAACTATATAAACTCTGCCTTTTGTACGCCTTGAATAAGTACTTCTTTGTGTAGAATTTGAAAAAATTTCAGTAATGTATATGATAGAGACAAACAATGGAAATAACTTTCTCAAATGACCACATCCTGGATATGAAGAAGTACTGCATATTAATTTGATTACATTAAAGTTAAAGTACATCCCAAGGGCTCATTTGTCAACATATTGTAGTGCAACATATTATACTAGTGTATGCTCTATATAAATGACTTAAATAACTACATTCTATGATATTTACCGTAAATGCTTATTTTAATTTTATGGTGAAGACGCCCACAGACATTAGAGTTACATTTCCTTGAATTAGACTTTCGAGAATATAAAGCAAAGCATAGCACGAGAATAAGTCTTACCACCGCCTACTTAAGTGATGCAACTCAAGCATCAGTTATACAAATGCAATACAAGTTGAAAAATTTCCATAAAATAAGTTTGTGTTCATCTATTTGTTGATGATGTTGTGATGATAGTGAATAAACCTCAAAATGATGTGCTCATGCCAGACACGAGCCAACGACTCATATCAATTCTTGTCGGCTTTAGTAAATTATTGGTAATGTTTTCTAATAGCAGGTCAAGTATTGTGCTTTACCGAAGTTGAGTTAGAATTGTTAGGCTAGAAATGAATATTTCCGCTATTAGAGTGTTATATTCATGTGTTTATCTTCACAATCTTAGTTGCATAGCATAGAAGGGGAATCGAGGCCATCACTCCGGTGCTGCCCAATAGTCACGATTGCGATGAAATAATTAGAGGATACCTTAAAAATTACACTTTAGACACCCTATTATGTCTTGTGCTCTTCTTTTGATTCTTTGCTCGTTTCTCTATCATTAGAATCGGTGCTACACTAACCCACGCCTTTTCAATGAATTTTACACATTATATGCATTACAATAACAGAACTCACTATTAGTCAATGGATCAATTGGCAGAGAATCCAAAAAATACATCAGTAATAGTCATATCCAGACAACCTTTCCCTATGTTTCACTGCATGTCCGGCAATGCCATTACTATTGCCGACGTTATAATGCATTAGTTCTGTAACCGATGTTTAATTCTGCCGTAACCTAACGGCCATTTTTGCGAAACATCTATTTTATTTGTTTTCTTTCGAGACGTCAAACTAAGTTTGTCTGTCTGTACGAATCTCTAGTTCACAAGATAGTACACAATACTCTCTCACGAATTTAGTCAAGCCTTTCGGCTACTTTTTCATCTGGTATCGCATTTCCTTTAGTCCATCATTTCAAGGAAATTGCAGTTTTCCTAAACAAACATCCAATGCTTGCCATCAATTGCACTTAAAAGGAATTGTGGGCCCGAAAAATGAGACTATTGTAGTCCTCAAATTTCCTCATCTCTATCATCAACTCTTCCAATATATTAGTTATATCTTTTCGGAACAAATAATTATATTTGATTGTCTGTTCATTCATCTATTGTATTCTTTTATTGAAAAATAAGTTTAAATTGTATTATTTATAAATCAAAATAATCTTTTAAATAAAGACACAAACTTGAAATGTGCCCTCACTTTAAAAATAGTGTTTCTAAACTTCTAAACTTAAGTAAACTAATAAATAAGAGACATTCCAACTTATATTATGAGGATTTATGAGGATTTTGATGACAGTTTTGTTTTTAATATAAAATCACTAAAAAGGTATTGTTTACTCACAATCTCGAAAAATTGATTAAATGAGCTATGATTTCATGAAGGAGACTAACGATTCAGTGACTTGAGTCACTTAATGATAACGAGCACTTACTGTATGTTAAGTTATTAGCTCCTCATTCAATGTGACATAACTTGTATAATAATCGCTCTTTATTTAACTATAACTTATCGCCAAATAAATTGATAAAATAAATGTTGACAAGAACTCGAATGCGATTTTTTTCAATTTAAATTAGACTTACTTTAGATTATGGGAAATAAAGACTACTTGAGTTGGAAGGAATGAATGCTCTATAAGTGCGCTGATATTTACTCTGGATCTGAGAAAACATAAGTTTCGATATAAATATTATGGCATAAAAAATAGTGTGCAATCTCTCAACGTTTTATCTCTCCTGCTGTTTCCCATAAAGATTGAAGAGCGCACACATAAATTAACCGCAATGTTTAACCTCCCCGTCTTCGACAGTGTTTGCAGTGTTTGCTAATATAAGATGACTAATAGTAAAGCCACACATAATTAGATGGAGTCTTTTTCTGCCTGTTGTGAAGAGTCTCATCCCAATGACAAGAGCCTAATATCGAGTCTAATATAAGTCGTTCAGTAACTCATACACTCGAATCCCCATTATTAGACATTTGGCGCAGATTTATAATAACATCATCGCCAACACAATTGCGAATATTTGTATTTGGCTTTTGAGTGCTTTATCGCATGAGAAAGTTTTGATAAGAGACTATGTGTGCGGTTTCATATCTTTTATGAATATTTCCTTAAGTAATAATTTAATAAATTTGATTGTGTTGTTGCCAGTCTTTTGACACATTACCTGTTCATCGAAACACCTGCATAATCAACACAATTCTCACTCTGTTCTCTGTCTGTTCTCACTGTGAGACTTTTCAATCTATTCATTTCAACATATATTGATATTAGTATTTCTGCACTTATTTCTTCTATACAATTAAATCATTCTTTTATTCATAGATTCAATGAGTTCAACAACTATTTCTTATCTATAGAATACTAATCGAATTCTTGCAATATTTCACTTGTTATTGTTGCAAACCCTACAAACCCTTCATTTTATTGTAAGTCTAGACCAATACTAAGACCCAACACCAAAAAAGTAAACTCAATGTCAACTTTATAGTGGTATGCATTGACCAAAAGAATTTGCAGGTATACACTCTGCCCAACTTTCTATCATCTTGTGATCTCTTTAAAATCTTTTTGAAAAGTAAGTTTAGAATGATGTGAAAGTGTCAGATGAGAGTCATCGAGTGACACACAGGAACAAACATTGAAGGGAGATGTTTGACTATTTTTTAAAAAGCTTAGCAAAGTGTAGATAAAGATGAAAAGAGAAACAAATATCAGTATCCATTATGTATGAATAAGTACTGGTACATACCCTTACAGTAATAGATGTGTTAGTGTTGAAAATAAAGTAGAGTTAAAAGAAGAACCCTATGAGCTATTTATTGTAGAGTTTAGTGTTGTCCAAACTTAACTAAGCTTCAGTGACCCGACTAAGTTAAACTAGACTAAACTTAGCTGATGAATATCTTTAGAGAATAACCTATGGTGAAGGGTGTGTACTGAAGCATTTGATGCGATTTTCTGGGTGCTAACATCGCCAGAAAGGCTCCTTTAACCAGAATGTCATCTATCATTGCATAGTTTTCACTTTTGACGCTTTCTCCAATTGCAGGCCAACACACTTATAAGTTAAGGGCTCTTCGTTTCCCTGTAGGACGATATCAATGCATGACTGGAAAGAGTAGAACCAAAAAGTATTCTGTTTGGATAGAGCTATTCTGTTTACTATAAAGTTTGCTTATATGGCTTTTACGCTGTATTTATTCAAATTCAAACACTGAACCATTATATCTATATATTTTTGAAAATGAAAAGATCAAGCATACTGTGAGCCACCTCACAATTTATCTTCTGGGAGTCAAATGCAGATCAGTGGCGTTTTTTAATAGATAATATATAAAAAGTGAGGCATAAAGACTCTGCGAACCGCCTTCTCTTTTGCCAACATAACCAACATTCACATATAAATGATGACAATCGGTGCGTATGACAGTAATGTGCGTTTACATTCTAGTATTCGCAATAAGTTTAGTTCAGCCAAAGATCTTTTTATAAACCTAAATGCTAGAGAATTAGGGACAGCCGGTTGAACATTGACGCAAACATGCCAATAACATAACCACAATATCACACAATGCCCGCTCTGACGTAATGACTGATGCGCTCGTTTGGGGTCATTTTTCGAGGGCGTTACGAGTTGACAGCTCTAACCCATCTACAACTTCTACAACTTTTTCATGAAAACTAGTCGCAGAAACAGCCCAAACAGTTACAATTTTCAATAAATCTTTTAACGCCAACTTTCAACACTTTTAAGAGCTCCAAACATGTGTTCTTTAGCTTTTTCTAATGTGCTCCGGAATTTGGTCCTCTATTGTTAATTTAAACTTCATGTCGCGACGGGTATTCAACTCAGATTATATATAATGTATATGTTGTCGTTAACGTTCTTGTTTACACGACTTTCCAAACGTCAAATCTAATATCAGTCCAAGAAAACCCCTTTTCTTCAAACAAACAAAAATTGCTCAAATTCAGAAAAATTAATCATATCTTTGATAAATATGATATCTTTATCTGAAAAGATGTCATCAAACGGATATCATAATGATTTAATTATTTTATTTTTAAGATTTGCAATATTTTAAACTTGATATTCTCGTTGGACAGCTCTGTTTATCATTGAAAAAGTTGGCTGAAAAATTAGAAAAGAAACATTTTGCAGCCAATGAAGTTGTTATTGAGATAGTATAAGACCAACAAATATTCATTGAGACAAAGTTTGGCCAATTGGAAAGTAACTGTTATTATTGTTAGTTTGAGCGAATGATGTGTTGTAACTTTGAAAACAATCCAAGATGTGTGCGAAGAATATTTAGTGTTAACTAAAGGAAACTGATGTGAAGCTTTCGAGTAGGCAAAGATACTTGTGATGCATGCAATAAGTTGGTCAGGAAGCCATTAGTCAAGTTGTGGAGTCGAGATGGCTTCTACTGATGAGTACCAAAAACACTGACACTCTATTTCGTGCTCACTCTAAAGTAAGGGAGGATTTAGGCAACGGATTATTGCCTTCAGACCAATTTGATGGGAAGCAAAACTCTTGTAAATATGTCTTCTGCTACTTCTGCTGTGTGTACTAGTATTTCTTAAGCAGAGAAGTGACCTCTAATATACTCTCTAAAACCCAATGTTTATTTAAAGACTAAAAGTCATTTATTTATGTATCACATCTAGTGATGGCAATGAGATAAGTCTATCACAGCTTTACTATACAGAAGTGCACAACTTATTCTAAGCTTTCACTAAATCAGCAAAAAACTAACACTGCATTCAACTTTCGATTTTGGGTACGTTTTTCAGCGATTCAAATAAGAGGGCGCACTACTATCCAGACTCAACTTAAGAATAACTTCTATAGAATGCCATTTCTCTCAACTTTCTATTATAGATCCCACGGCTATTCCAATTCAAAACTCTATCAACAGATTTACTATCTTTTCTTTTTCTTAGTTTTAAAATTAAGTCGTATCTTATCTAAACCCCAAAAATCAGCTCATTTTAAACCTTGTAAATTACGAAACAAATACAGTCAATTTTTCGATAGCCTTATTACTGAGTGGTGTATTAAATCATTTTTGCTAATTTTATCCATAATAGTTAGGTTATAAAGACTTTTTATGCGTATATCATTTCAGACGATTTAATTTTATTAATATTACACAAGAATTGTTTTACTCCGAAGGCTAGTAAATAGCAATCTATTTATAGTGCAAAAAATTATTTATTATTGCGTGTATTCAAAAAATTGAAGCGCAACTTTTGCAATTATTTATGCAATTAATTAATTATTGATTTTTCATATTTTTTTATTATAAAAAACAATCAAACAAATAAACATTTTATGACGAATTTTATAGAAATAAATGAACGCACAGACAAATAGTTATGTCAAATGGCAATGAATGTCAGTATTTGTCTCCTGTAAAATAGTTTAAAACATCCAAAATTGCGTCTGACATGTTATCCGAAGACTTTGAGTTTGATTCCCGGACTCGGCTTATATTCGGTATTACATTCGGTATTAACTTAATATAAATCATTTTAAGCAAATTTTATGGTTTAAAAAATGCATAAAAATTTAAAACAAAGGAAATTTTTCTTTTCTCGAATAATATCTGAGAATGGATTTTCATCATGTATTGATCACCACCAATATTCAAAACAATGAATGATTTTCTCTACTTATTTTTACTGTGATTAAGAAATTCAAAATTCCAAAATGTTAATAAATCCCTTGTTAATAAGGAGTAAACCATTCAGAAATAAATAGCAATTGCAATCTAAAGAATTTAATCTATTTTCTCAATGATTTATTTTTCAAGTTAAATTTTTACGCATTTTTAGCCCATAAAATTTGCTTTAAAAATCATTTATATTAAGTTTATTTAATGTTAAGTTTGAAATTTTGACATTTTGTGTTTGGACGAAGAGGTTGAGGTTAGGTTAGGTTAGGTGAGGTCAGGTGTGGACAGAGTCATATAATACCCTTATATTCTCTGTTTATGAACAACAACAAAAAGATTTAATAAGCATATATTTTCGATGACTCAAACACATAATATGTTAGCTTTTCTTTCAAACAGTGTAATTCTCTTATTTTGTCTATACTTCAAACTTTTGGCTTGAGAACAGTCTATGCTTCCACTCTTAATTACTATGGCAAATAAGGCTCAATTAAGGTTGAGCAACGCTGATTGATCCCGATTGAAATGTACTTGTATTAAAAAATTGAAATTAAATGAGCACTAATATCCTTATCATTTTCTACTGCATAATAAATTGAGTTCAACAAAGTTATTGAAATATCCATAAAATCATGAGTTATTTTATCATATTTAACAACAAAAAATTTTAAAAGCTTTTTGAATTTCATCGATTTTGTTTAATAGTACAATTGAACTAAATCTTTATTTTGCTATTTTACAGTTCTGGCCTTTAAATAATAACTTCATAATAGTTGTCAAAACAAAGCTTTCATTCCTTTTCTGAATAACTCAATTGATTGCTTAACCGCTAAACCTCTAATAAGTCATGAATGCATTGTATCATTTTGTTGATTATTTTATTTAGTATTGTATTCGCTAAAACTCATTCCGAAAAGTTGGAAATTAATCCCAATGTATCCATAAAAGAGTTGGAAATGCATTTGGCATTTGGCTTCCTTATTGTTTTTTGTATTGAAATGTTATTTCTATAGTCATTAGTAGTCTATTTGACATTATAAACCACACCAGAAATATTGCTGATATGATAGTCTCACGAATTGTTGTGGTAGTCGTTCAGGTAAATTGTGAATTCGTGTAATATAACGCCCAATAATCTCAAATTGCTCCGTATCATTGAATTGACTTTTTTCCAAACAATTCGTGACACCGTTTTCTTTAATTTATCACGACTTTTAGAAAAGCATATTTAGTATTTATTTTATTCTTCTGTTAAGATTATACAAGCAATCAGTTCAACACGATTTAAGATCTCAAGACTACTTGATAGCTGATATTTTTTAAGTAAGTTTGAAAACGCCTTCAGCACACGCTGTAAAGCACACGTCTGGCATGCATTCCATATATCATAATAAGATAGTTTTCAAAGTTTGACACATGCAAAAACAGAACCATAATTTCAATCGTCTTGTATTCAAGTGATTTACTTAATAGAAAATTCATTCTTATATCAGTATCTCATATCTGGTCTTTCAACAGAAGCCTTAATATACAATTTGAGGTAATTTAAAATTTAATTAATGTGTTTCACACAACCTTTGATTCAAAGTGGAAATGAAATTCTCAATTGACTTAAATGATTAATTATTGGTGTAATTTATATAATTTGCTGCGAAATTCTATTGATATAAAATATATAACATATGATGGTTTTTTGAGTTACTCAACAAAACTTTTCAATATCGAAAGTTTTAAATTGAATAGAATATGGCGTTCGCCACTAATGCTGCAGTCACTCGAATGGAATCCTCTAAGTATAAAGTATTTTGAGTGAGAAGTGGCAGAGTTTTCACTTATATAAAAAGCTTGACTACTGGACTTGTGTGCTAAAATCATGCCTTTTCGATAAATCAAGCCGGAAAACCCATAATGCTGACAGGTCGTTCATCAACAGAGGTCTGATAACTGAATGGGGTGGCGTAGGGAACGCAAACTTAGCACATTTACTCTAGATCAGGTTCATACGAATACAACTTATTCTATCGCCAGACATTAGTTAGTTCACAATAACCTAACAAAAGCCACATTAGACTGTCTCCCATGTAATTAAAATCCCTAGTGTTTTATCAGAATCTATATCTCTATTGCACATTTCTCTAGAATATTTATTCCTAATTTTCCGATTTGGAGCTCATTAACCGCGTAATTTATTCATCAATTTATAGCAGAACTCATATTTGAAGTAATAAAAAATATTAAAGATCATAGAAAACGATTACTTAAATGATAATTGGATGCAAAATGGGCAACAAATAGCAAATTAAAACTCAAACTTTTCAAGTTATTCCATATGTTGTACAACATGAAAATGACACGAATTTATAATCCTAATAAAAATTTTGGCTTATTTTCTAGTTTAGATCTTATATATGTTTGTAAAACAGATCTATTGACTTGAAATTTTGTTATATTTAGCTTAAAGTGTGACAAGTTTTATTTGACTCTTACACAGAATTTATTAGTCAGTACAAGATATAAGTGAAAATAAAACACTTTTGCTTATTCTGATGGCTTAACTATTTCTTATATTTACGACAAATTATTTTACAGCTTCGACCACCAGTTATGGTCGGGGAGTGTCTTTTTATTCATCAAAGGCACGAAGATTTCACACTGTTTACAATACAAAAGTTAAGAATTACTTGTTTCTCTTGAGTGAAATACCATTTAAGAGAATTGGTTGCCTTTTCGGTCAAAATGATGAAAAAGAGAGTGCTTAAGAGTACTAGTGATGGAAAGAGAGGACATCTGCTTTCCTTATAAACACAGCAGGAAATAAGCTAATTAAAGGGTGTACAGCCTAATGGATGAGCACCAATACAGTGAGATATAGTGAGCTATAGCCAGATATAGTGAGGCAAGTGATGAGGAAAGTTAGCCGACTTGAAGCGATCAGTTCGTGACAAATGAACTTAGTAATAAAGACAGAGTAGGCCCTATTGTATTCCAGTTCAGGCTACTCTTATGGCCTCAAGTATGCATTAAGAAATATTTATTGCTAAACCTAACTCTAAATCAGGAAATAGAGGTATGTTTAACAAGAAACAGAATTACATTTGACAATATTGATGGAACATTTTAATCGCGTTATACTATAGATCATTATAAAAAGTTCATGTATTGAAGACTTAAAACTACTCGACAATGTTGTCTGAATTGAGGCCCTAATGCCCATCCCTTTCCTACGCTAAATGCCTTATTGTGGTATTTGCCGTATTTGCCAATGACTGCCAATGACACGCACATTGAAGAGTAGTGGAAAGGTCTGACTGACGCTGATGGTGGTCAGCCACTAAGTTGGTTGACAAATGTCTAAACCTTTATAACATATTACAAAGTAAAAGAGATAAATGAGACTTAGCTTACAGTCACTTTCATGGTTACTCTTTCATTGTATTATATACGACACTCATATTTAAAGCATTTCTGTTGATTTCAATGCCAAACCTAACCCATCACACCATCACCTGTGACCAAAGCTATTTCAATTATAGTTAGAATGGAAGTGTCTCAATGAATGAAAACATAAAGAAATCTCACACATACAGTACATACTAGTAAATACACACGTGTGTAACGTGAAAGCTCTACTCATTGCACCCAAACAAGTGAACTGAAAATTCCTACTTATAAACTCTACTGCTATAATAATCAATGGCTTTGTCATTCTGTATGTTCAACATAATAAGTTTTAAAGTGAAATCTCGCTAAAGGATTACTGGTTCACTCGTACGTAATTTCAAATTGCAATCTTATGTCGCATATATATGGCAATTGTGTCGTTAAAATTTAGTGGACATTTTCAAATCAGGCGTTCAACTGTTCTGATCTAAATCCTTCAATTTAAAATTTTACGATTTTGTTCAATGTTCACTTCAGTCAGATCTAACTTAATGTAATGAATATTCTCTAGCCTTCTGTTTGACTTTTGAAAAAATGGTATCATTGCAGCAATTGTTTGCCGCGTCAAATACAATTACTTGAATCATTACTTCTTTTGCAACTTGAACCCATTCCACTAACTCTAACTCCTCTCAAGTATAATCATAAGAAACTTGATATCTATAGCATAAAATTGACACAAAGCACACATTGTAAAGTGAGTTTCAAAAAAAGAGAAAATGTTGAAATGTTCACTTCACTCATTGATGGTTTGATGGTTGTTAGAGCAATAGGTTGTGTTGTGCTGTGCATAATGTATACTTTATTCTCTACACATTGTATATATTGTATAAATTGTATATATATTGTATATAAATAATATAATACTCACATGCCATCAAAATATTTTTTAAGTTCTCTCTCTCTCTCTCTCTCTCTCTCTCTCTCTCTCTCTCTCTCTCTCTCTCTCTCTCTCCATTTTTATTATGTATAGCCAC
Source organism: Camisiidae sp. (assembly GCA_034696325.1). Lineage (NCBI taxonomy): Eukaryota > Metazoa > Arthropoda > Arachnida > Sarcoptiformes > Camisiidae > Camisiidae sp. Next base: position 11,227 of record JAQFZT010000895.1, read on the forward strand.
TACTTTCTTCCTTCTTCATGGACAAAATGGACAAAACTTGAAACGCAAGAAGGAATATAATGAGCTGGAAAATGTACAATCCATCAGCAGTGCACTGCTCTGTATTTTTTTCTTCAATTCAATATGATTTCTATGTGTTTAGGAAAATAAAATTATTATTTTAAATTTCAAGTTTTTATAACTTTACAAAAACTTGAGCTTGTTTTCTAATACAAGTTCTGAAACTTCAAGCACTTATAAGGGTTTTCACAAGTATATAATATCGACACAACAAATCTATCTGCGCTTCAAAAAGTCACTTTAAAACCATTCAATATTGAATTTTTTCAATACTAAGTTAACTGAAATATGAAAGAGTCAGAAAATACTTCTAATCAAAGGCTGTGTCTAATCAAAGGTCTAATCAAAGTGCTAATGAATTAGTTATGATTGAGAAAAGTTCTATTGAACTTGAAATAAAACTAAAATATTTGATGGTTTGAATCAAAATCAGAAATTTGAGCATTAATTAAAAAGTGAAAGAAATTTGGAAGAAATGTGCATATAATACATGCGCTCAAAAACATAGATCTATGGGAAGTAACAATGTTTGTAACATTGATATACAATTTGCACTCACTCTTACATTAGATTTGATATTATTATAGGGCGTATATATTCTTAAGAATCATTAGAACAGCGCACTTGCTTTAAAGCAAGATTTTTGAATCCGGATTCATTACAACATCCATTACAAAGTCTTGAAATAGATATAATGCAAACGACTTTACTTGATGTCAAAGCTATGTAATGGTAGCGCACTTGAAATCTGACTACAAAAAAGTAAATTGTGTGTACAGAAAATAACTAGTATTCATAATGACCTTCGTATAAATGAAATGACGCGGTCAGAAAACCCGAATGTAATCAGAAAATGAAACCTACAATCAAGGATTTCACAGGAGCTTCACTTCACTCAAGAATTGTCTAAATACAGTCTAAATATGATAAATCTTCAATTTCATGTTGAAAATTATCTTTATCTCACTGTAAAGTGTTGTAATGATATTTTTGAAGATTTTAATTAGAGAACATTTCTGTAATCAAATTGCATCAGTTAAACAATTTATTTGTATAATAAATAATTTTGATTTTATAAAGTATTTTATCATCGATAGTAATCAGTGTTGTAATAATGAGCCGAGAAGTGAGTAATAATATTTTGATGATAGATATGAAAGAATTACCATTTTTAAAGAAATCTATACCACTCACACAGACTAACATGAAATCAAATACTTTTTTACTCAAACAGACATATATTTGGTAATATATTGCTGGTATCATCTCAGCAAATATAACTTGACCTCTCATGTGAACCTAATTTCTCTTACTATATTGCAGTGGTTGACACTTGAGTTTTTTGTGCAGAGACTGGCTTACAGGCAAAAAGTTTTTTTTGAGTCATTCTTCAAGCTTTGAGTTGAGCACACACTTTATTACACCCTTAAGGCCTATAATATTCTTCGGACATTTGCTTCACATAGATTTCATTGGTCTGACAATATGCTATTAGTTGTGCTTTTTCTTCATCATATAAGTTATACTAATACAATGACTACCTTTCTGTTTGCTTTACAAAAAACTAGTATATAATACCATGTGCTCGAACTAAGGGAACATTTGCTTATACTTTCCTCTATTTTGAGGTAACAACACATTTGATTCGTTTGGATGCAACAGCAATAGCCGCCTTTGTATTTAACAGTAAACAGAAGCATAGCATAGGCTCCAGAAAAATATAAAAAATTTGATTCTTTAGTCTATCTTGTGATGCAAAATAATATATATTCCTACCAGACTCGCTTCGAAATAATATGAACTATTGTTTGCTTTTGAGTTACATTTAATCACATTGGTATTACAGGGTAGGGATGCGAATGAAGAGGACTCTAAAATTACCTTAAGGTAGAAAATGACATCTAAACATTAAGTAGTGGTGGTAGTGGTGCGCCATTCTTCAGCCAAATTACATACTTTCCAAATGTACTTTTCCAAAAGTTACACTACAGTTCAAACTAATGTCGCTCAGCAGAAGGGGATCACAAGAAGGGCTGCGGGGGTGGAAGAAGTAGATCTCTGGCCTCACCCTTGTATGTAAGTTAATGTTTTGCTCTCTACTCACTATCGATTGCAGACTTTGATTCTTTTTTCACTTTTTTATATTCTTTTCACCGCGCCTTCAGTTTAAATGTTTTGGGTCATGAACTATCGTTTTTCAAAACTTATTTTCTTATTTCTTATGCACACACTTTAATATTGCTTCTGCAAGAAATGTGAATGTGAGGGTGTAATTATGGTCCATTGCTTCAGGCATTATGTGAGGGCTTCGGGTAAAACTGAAGGAACATTTCGAAATGTCTAAATTTAAAAGGTTCAAGTGCTTGAAGGTTAAAGGTAGAAACTAGTCAAGTTATGTCAAGTTAGATTGTGTCATTCAAACATGGTAACAGTGAAAGGTTAGGTCAGTTAAAGATTTGTTGCATTTCATTAGACACATTACGAGGTGTCATATTATTCTATCTCTCATTGAAATAACATTAGAGTTAGGAATTTATAGGAATTTATGTCAACTTGATTTGAACAGATTTCTCATTCAATTGAAATTCATGTTTGAAATTCATCAAAAGCTTGCAACATGTGTATTTCATTACTTAAAAGTAATTCAGGTTGAATTGAGTGTTGGGATAGTAAAATAGGCTTTTAGGTATTTTGAATTTTGACATTTCGAAGTGTAGCCAAGACTGATAGTAAGTTTAGTTATATCCAGACTAACCATTTAGAGCTACATCAAAAAGGGGAGGAAATCCAAGAGTTTTTCGTCTCATCTATTATTATGTATGAAAAATCACAAATTGGAATATGTCTTGCATTTGCGTGCAGTATATGTTATACTGTATAACTCTAAACATTAACATGAAAAGTCTTGCATAAAATTTGAAGAGTAACTAGAATTTCGAGTTTTTGTAATTTATTGATCTGCCAAACGAAACACTAATATTTTCATTAAAAAAAATTGCTTCAAAACAGTGTGCAAAGAGCTTGCTATCATTCTCAAGAGATAATCTATGAATTTATTGAATGTGAAAACATTATAAATTTTACTTTAAATAAAGAACTTCACTTAACTTGAATTAATCGTTTTACGCGCTTTTAAATAGCAGACATTTGAAATATTTCTGAATTTATTAATTAGTAAAGTGAGACCACCACCAAATAGTCATATAAATTGAGTTTTATTGCATAAATTCTCAGTTTTAATGTCTATACTATACAAACAAAAAATTTCAAATATTTTTATTCTTATTCAAAAAAATCATTTTATTATTTTTGGTCAAATTTTTGTGCCTAAAAACTTAATATACTTTTTATTACAATTTAATGATCTTTTGTTTAAATCAAAAACTCACTTAAGATTCAAATAAAATGATTTGATGGAAAAAATAAGTAACACTTGACATAGAATTTTGAATTTTATTTATACAAATACAATGACAACTATAATTATTGTTGTTATCATTAGTCAAACCATTGCTTCCAAACAGTATAATTAAAAAGGAAGTCCTAATTTATATTAGTTTAAAAGCTATAATTAGAGTCAAAGTTAACAGAAAATGAATTATAAATGAAAAAAGTTATTATTAATCTTAAAATGATTTAATGATTAGTTTTAAACAATACCACTAACAATATCTTAGGTTATATTTATTGCAATCATTTGATGGAAATTGAAGTTATAATTTAATTTATTTAAATTTCAACTAATGCTATAGTTTTAAAAAGTTAATTTGAATAAATTCTCATGAGTAAAGTGAATAAAGTCTGTAAAAGCCTCATAACCGCATTATGCATTGAGAACAAGTGCTTATCATCCTTTTGAATACTCATCTGAAAACATAGCTATGATATAATTTTGTGAGCAATTTTAGTTTGTCTAGAGCAGAGTTTTCTGAAAATGAGAAGCACTTGTAATCCTGTTGTCAGATTTATTAAAATGATCTTTGACATAATCTGTCACATCTTTTCATTTAGTGCTCTTTTTAATATTCACATTTGGCTCGTTATCGAGGGAATAGTATGTAAGCCTCGACGCAGTATAAAGTATAACAGTATAACTGTTACATTTGAGTTATTCTCTGTTTCTCCTCTCTTTCTGCTGTATATATTACAATACTAAAGAGCATGAGAGCTTCAGTCTCGAGATCACTTCTCAGCACTCACTATGCATATGAGGTACAGCACATTCACTTATAGTACGACTAACTTTGTGTTATATACATGAGAAGCAGCTAAGCTTTTGCTAAAGAGGATTTTTATTATTTTTAGAGGCGCTTCTCTATGATTGCATTTTCGCATTTTCTCTTCACTTTATTAGAGTTTGAAATCACCCCCATTTTGATGCACACATCACTACTTATTCCCCTCCATCACTCTTGATTCCAACTAAAGGTTTTAGTTGAGCAAAATTTCATATATATTGCTAAAGAAGTGTTCTTCAACTAAAGTTTCTCCGGGTTTGACATAACCAAACCACCGACACTCCTAACGCTTAACATAAGTGCTGACTCTTTTTTGCTTATTTAGTTGCTTGTTATCAATCATAATAATATCTCACGCGTAAAATTGTGTCGTCCCTTTTTATTCTGTTTTATAAGTATTAAAGTATAGCACAATATATATTGCATAATATTTATCACTGCTATCAGCTATAGTGTATGAAATTTAACAGATATATACTCTCGCTTTAATGCTCTACAAACTTGTATCGATAGACTAGCCATAGATTGCAAATCATTCTCGATTTTCATTACTTTTTCATAAAGCTCAGGCTTCTATTCCCAATCGATGGCAAATTTTTTAATATCTAATTAGAGTCTTACAGAATAATACAAAACTTAATATTCCAATCATAACAAGTAATGCTGTTCTTAATATCGAGAATCGACTGGTCATTACATGCTAAACAAAAATCTTTTATGTCGACACGTCATATATTTTATCCTTTTTTCTTTTATCTACAGTGAATTTTTTGAATGATGAATAATTTCATGTTTGATATTATTGAATAAATTTTTTTTATAAAGGCTCTGATTTTTTTATTAATAGAATTAAATGCTTAGAATTGAGTGTAGTTTTGATGGAAACTGGATGGAAAATATAAGCGGCAATTAGATAGAGTTGACTGTATTGAATAATAGTTGTTTGCCTAACATTGCGTATTTTGCCTGATATGCAATATTCCCACTTTGTCCACGTGTCGGTGAACGACAGCCGCTTTACAGATTTAATTAAACGCCAACTCGTATGTATGATATGACTAACTTTTACTTCTCATTCTCATTGACACATCAAAATCATATCAGACCCACAAACCATGGGTCGGGGCTTATGATACTTCAGTAGTTAGTATTTGATGCTCAAACCTCCATAATTCTGCTGAATTTTATATCACTTCATCACTTCTTTTAGCAGAAAGATTGAAAGTGAGCGCAATGCATATCACTGATAGAATGAATCAGTTCATTTCCATTTGCAATAACTTAGTTTTATTATGCAAAGTATATCATTTAACCATATTTTAGCTTTTCATTAACTTTTCTTCACTGCAAATATAGTTCGCCTCAACTTTCTTAATGTTCAGTTAACGTCAATTATTAACAATTATAAATTACTAAGTTTTAAACTCAATCTTTTATATCATATTCTTCTTCTGTTTACTTCAAATCTTTTTTCATACTTTCAAATCTCATAATAATAAGAAAGTCAAACTGTAAATTTTCATTCGGAGCATTTTGAATGATTACTCGAAACAAAGCTATCACTTTTGTTATTCCAATTTATATAATAAATTTGCATTTCAAAAATTGACATGTTATCATAACTTGTTACGGGTGTTAACCATAAAAGGGTCATTTCGTTTGATTCTAGTTTGACTTTTCCGAAATAGAAATAATTGTTGAAGACGATCATTTTAGAACTATATAAGCCCATCATTTGTAAACCTTAGTATTTCTATTTGGAAACTTTCAAAGTTTAATCATATTCAAGTTCGTGAACTTTAAATTATAAATATAACAAATAAACTAATTTTTTAGTCAAATATAAAAATATTACAAAGTCTTAAAATGCTCGATCAAAACAATAATTTTCAATATTTTTTGTTAAAAGACTAAAGTGAACATAATATTAATTTTCTCTTTATTTGATAGAAAATGGCAAATTGTGTCAATAAATAATGAAATAACTTGAATTCAAAACGGAAATAATAATGATTGAGAATGGAAAAAATCTATGATTCTGTGTCTCGTGTGAATACCTATAATTTAGAAAATATGAAAATTTAGTTGAACAACAAAGTGCTAAATTTAAGATAAACAATTGTTCAGAAAAGTAAATAAGTTGGTGGCAGAAGTCAAAAGTGTTGTGTTGGCGGTCTTCCACTATATATATTCTTACAATATATAATGCTTTGAGTCCATGGATTGCGAAAATAGCGAAACAGTTGATTATATGAAACCATCACTTATTCTAAGCATTAACCATTTCCGCTACGCTTAATCTTGTTCTTGTAGTTGTTCTTCTTTTAAATTTAGAGTATTACTGGCGACGAGAAGTCCACAGATAGTCCGTGTGTTGTGTGGGTGGGTTTCGTTACATTTGTAGAAATTATGTGCCGCTATGTTTTTTACCCACTCATTATATGACAGAACTGTCTGAAGCAAAAATATGATTTGTATTGAGCTATTGAGCAATTATTTTTCAGCAGTGCATGAATTTTGGTGTAATCTATTGGAACAGTTGTGCTGCTGGCGGGTATTCGCATCTGTTGGCCGGTTGCACAAGTTTGACGCGATCACACCATCATCTTCTTGATCTCTTGCATTCATTCAGTCATTCATCCAAAAGCAATGCCCAAATGAATAATCCTGAAGGCTCGCCAAATAATCCTGCTATCGAGATATGACTAATATTTTGAGGGAGAGAATGATTGCCAGTGCTTTGCCATGAAACAGGGCTGAGGCTTAACTTTAGGGTTAGCGTTTGAGGAAAACTTACCACCACATCCATATTGGCACAGTAGCGGTGCTTCCCATTTCCCGATCATGTTTCATATTTCTAGCCACTGTTCCTCCTGCTATTGACTCTTATGAACTTAATTATTGTGATTACTCTGAGCATCAGCTCAATAAAAGCCATTCCACTCCATATTTCTCTCCATATCATTGACTGAAGTGTGCTATAAAAATGTATCGCTTTTGACTCAACTAACTCTAAGCACTAATACTCTAACGCTTAACATTTTCTTAGCAGCCAAGAAGACTTGCAAAGGAACGCAATGAAACAAAAAATTAAAGAATGGCTATTAAACACACCAAATTGTTGATAATAATAAAGCACTTATTATTAAGTTCCCAGTTTTACTCTCATTTTTATGCACTTACACTTTATGTAATGGAAATTGAGTAATGCATTGAATAACATTAGTGTTCATTCAATCTAATAAAAGCCGTCAAACTTTTATAGCATCACTTTTATGTCATTCATTGATTACTTCATGTATTTGTAAATATTTTAGATTGTATTTACACTTTGAATCAACAAATAAATAAATTTCTACATAAACAGTGAACATAAATAGTGTGTATAAACATTCAATATTAGTGAAATGCTTAATGAATATTTAATTTTATCTAATTATGTTTTGATTTCGATTTCACTTAATCTCAAAATTTAGACTTGTGTTAAAACATTAGATTTCATAAACATTACAAATGTTTATCGAAACTTTAATACAAGGAAAAACAGATTTAAGAAATAAACAAAATTTTCAAATGTTTTGGTCAGTTTTTAAAAACTTGTACTGATTAAAGATTTTTTAGTAGTGCTGTTTCGCTATAGCGAACTCGAAAGGGAGAGAACTGCAAAAAGCCAAATAAAATTGTTAACAAAAATTGAAGTCAAATGAAAGAGAAAAAGGGAATTTGAAAGTAATTCAAAAAAATAAAAATAAAAATAGTACAAAAACAAGCATAGGTTT
>JAQFZT010000896.1:0-19287 GCA_034696325.1 Camisiidae sp.
GAGTGAGTATAAATAGGGATGCCATACGTCCCGATTTTGCGGGACATGTCCCGAAAAATATCTCTGTCCCGATCACCTGTCCCGCATTTGAAAATATCTTCAATTATCCTGTTTTTTCATGAAGTTTATTCATATAAAAATTAACACCTTTTTTCTTAAGAATATATAATGAATTATTTTTTGCTCAATTATTTATGCACTTTTTTTGTATTAAAGACGCGATAAATCATGAAGTGATTTATTAGAATATTGTAAATTTGACTTTTAAAACACTATTTTAGTGTCCCGATTTTTGTCCTGCATTTTGATTAAAAATGTCCCGATTTGTCCTGATTTTTGAATGGCATCCCTAAATATAAAGAGCTTCGATAACTTGCGTTCTCCCAGTAAAATATCTACGCTTATCCTAAAGCTAAATCAGAGTTTAAACTACTATTGTGTAACAGGTGTTCAGTATATTCTGGTATATTTAATGGACTTTATCCACTGATACGTTTGCCCTCTTTATCTACCTCAACATATCTACATAGACTAGTCTACCAGCACAGGGCGAACTGGTATTATGTCCTTAAATCTTGTTAAGAAAGATAGCACTAAATGCGAACATTTTGCCATTTTATACAAACTTTATTTTAAAAATATTTTATTAAAAGTTAGAGTTAGAGCTCAAGATTGATAAATACAATTTATGAATGGAGCGATTCTAAAGTAAATATTTCAATAAACAATATTTTAAATAATAGTCTAAACAGGAATTTCAATTAAATACGTGACTATTTATATTAATATATGAAATCATTGAATGCATAGTTGTGTTCGTTTAAGTTTGTGTTTAGCTTTTAGCTAAAGATAATGTTATCATGAAATGGACTTTTCCTCCTAAATAACTCATTGAATGGTTTGCTATTTCACAGAACGAGTCATATCTGAATCTGATCTGAATAATAATAGCTTTTAAATGAGGAAATAATTATAATTAAAATGTAGTCCAAGTTTGTAATAAATTACTATTTAAAATGCGATAATTATGTAGAATAAGTTTGAATTTAATCAATGGCACAAACTTTGAATGAACAAAACTATACAATAATTAACTATAATTAATGAGAATCTGTAGCTCTGTATTTGGACTATGAAGTAGTCATTTTGGAAGGCGGCACATGTCCGATATCACCCACTGTATAAACAACAACTCTACCACTCGGTCTGATTGCAATCCACGTTAAACTGCAGTTATGTAATGAAAATCGAAGCCAACCTTCAGGAGAAAACTGAAGCGCACGACACAAAAAATATCGAATCACATTCGCGTGACACACAAGTATTTCATAACTATCTTTAGATTGAGTCGGATCTGCTCTGTGAAAGTATTTACGAAATGCTGCCTCTATTCGTGCTCCGTCTTCGAAGAACTGCTATAACATTCAATTTAATTGTATTTCAGAATAAAAATACAAATATTAGTGTCAAGTCTTTTCAAATAATCACTTATAAACAATTAGCACAACTAATCTTATACTAAAACAAACATTAATTAATTCTCAATTGAAGGTTAAGTTAACGGTAAACCAGAGCTCAAACCCATTCTTGTTTTTCTGACCTCAAAGGTTGCAGTGAATTGAGTGGCCCTTGAGGTCAAAACAACATGAGATCTGAGTCTGAGATGTGGTATAGAGTCTGAGTCTGTATGAAAAGTGGTATAGATTAGTGTTGAAGTGATTATGTGTTCGTACCTTTGGTTCGGGCCTCCAGTGATGGACGGGTGGATCGGGTTGAATGGGAGATCCCTCACGAATAAAGTCACAACTGTTAACAGGGATTTGAGGCAAATGTTTACTAATAATATTAGCAGTTTGTGTGGCTCTAGTCATAGTCGACTGAACAATTCGAGTGTAAGGAAGAGATAACTCTTTAAGTCTAAGTCCAACATGATTTGCTTGATCTCTACCGAGTTGTGTGAGTGCTCGCGTTTCGTCAGAGTCGCCATTCATGTTGTACTGGCCGTGTCTGATAAGTATCAAATGTCGAGTTGCCGTCGCTTTTGCTTTCTCTAACTTTTCATTATAACTATTTTCTTCTTTTTCAGACACACGAAAAGAACCCTTAATTGGTTTGACTAAACAAAACGGCTCTCTTTTATCCCAATTATAGTCCCATTTTTGTGAACCAATTAATGAAGTATTAGTGAGATGTTCACTGAAATGGTGTTGAAGAACACTCGCAGCGCGAGCTTTGAATCCTTCAGATTCTCCCTGAAGTCCACTGAATATGACGGCTGCGGCCGCACCACAACCGGCCAGACCTGCCGCTAATAACAACTTTTTCGTTCCTCTCAATAAAGACATTATTTAATTAAATCTATTATTTATTATACGTATTAATAGACATGTGGTTCACAAATACAACACAATTTCAAAATAACTTCCATTTTATTATTTATTTCATAATTAATCTTAAATATCACTGCAATCAAAACATTCGAAGTTTAGATAATTATAATTTTTATTTATTTCATCTCTAAATGTTTTATTAAATATTAGGCTTTGAGATAAAGTTAATATATTTGAGATATCATTGAAATTACTATTAATTTGAGTACAAAAGCAAATCATAGCATAGCATGAGATTTCCATTAGACTAGTGTTTATACAGTTATAATACAGTGCACTGCAGTTCATAGCAATTCACTGACAAGTCATTTATGCGTTACACCTAATGGTATTCAATTGGCTTTTTCCGATTATAATCATATTTTACTCATAAATCATTCACTTTTAATAAATTTTTGTTCTTTATATAAGTTGATTAAAACTTGCGAACCTTGTTCTCAACTGAAGTTCTCGGGTCTCGAGCTAACTAAAGATGAAAACTAAATTATTGTTTTTAAAACGAGATCAAAATATTGATGTGATTAAAGTTTATTTTCATTATTTGACTCCATAAATATGTTATCAATACTAACTCAAAGTTTTTTTAGAGATTTTAATCTCCAACAAAACTCAATATTTTAAGAGCTTATTGAACATGAACTTTTGAAACCAATAATTAATACAACACTATTATTTAAAGCTATGGAATATTAATACGTAACTCAATCATGACATTCATAACTAACAACAATCATGAAAAGGAATAATGCGAACCCCGTCCCTAATAATGAACTCTTAAATTGAAACTTAATGATTGATTTAAGAAAGTTTACTCATATTTAAATTTCTAAGAATAATTGATGCATTCAATACAAAGATTTATGATTTAAAAGAGTTTTCTGATCGACTTGTTATAATTGAAAAGAGAATTTATAAATAATAATGATTTTTGGTTTATACAGAACGTAATTACTGTTTTATATTTATAAATTTTTCTAAATAAAACCTTCGATATCTTATACTTAAAACACATGCAAATAAAGGGGGAAGGGATCAGATCTCAGAGTAACTCAAGAGGGGTTTATTGTATGCAAACTCAGGGCTAAATAGAGTGGGGTCACAAAAATATGACTTTAGCGTAACGTTATTGAAGTGTGTCATACTTTACCCTTAAAAATAAAGTTTGATCTAAAGATATCATAACATAATAGTTAACATTAATTTAATTTGAATGTCATTTTAAAATATCGTTCGATTAATGAAGAATCGGATGAATAAAACGATAAAATTTATGTTTAATAATGACATAAAAATACTAAATAGAAAAACAATTGTTTTAAATTGAAAGAAATGGCAAAACAATTGATTCGTTCAGTGCAAGACATTTGTGCCGATTGTGGTCAAGTCGGTATGTGTTGAGTCATTTGACTGTTATTTATGTTATTTATATTCATATAATTTATTATATTATTAATGATTATTAATTGTTTACAAATAGACCCCAATTGGGCGTCACTTAATCGCGGAATTTTGATTTGTGACGAATGCTGTCTTATTCACAGAAGTTTAGGACGTAATCACATCTCTTAAACATTATTTAATCCAAACTTTTATTTAATCATTTGATTCAATTAATAGGAAACATATCTCAAGTCAAATCAATTGGAAAAAGCAATTGGCGTTTGAGTCAAATACAAATGATAATAGAATTGCATAGAAGTGGTGCTAATTCTGTTTGGGAACACATGCTTTTGGATCCGCTGACCGGCAAAAGTGGTGCCCGAAAGAAGCCCTCACCCAAAGATCCTTTACATCCAAATAAGAGTGAATTCATTCGCTCTAAATATCAGAATTTATCGTTTGTCAATCGTTCTACAACTAAAGAAGAGTCAGAAACAGATATTAGCGAACAGTTGCACTCAAGTGTCAGAACTCCTAATTTGAAGACAAGTCTCAGATTATTAGCGTCCGGAGCAAACCTGTGAGTCATCTGTTATTTTAATAGTTGTTATTAATGATTGATTTTGTACTGAATTATTAGTAATTACATCCATAATGAGAAATTCAACTCTCCCTTACATATGGCCGCAAAATCTGGACAAATATCACAAATAGAACTATTGATTGTTTACGGCGCTAATCCTTCTATTGTTGATGTTAAAGGAAAGACACCAATCGATTACGCAAAAGAAGCCAACTTTAATGAAATCGTTGAGCGTCTCATTGAATGTCAGTACGAATTGAGTGATAGACTCACTTATTTTGTTTGCGGCCGAACTCCTGATCATAAGAATGGTCAGCACTATTTAATTCCAGAAATGATCGATTCAAGTGAACAATCGGAAGAATCAAGACTTAAATTGCAATCTCTATCGCACAGACTTTTTGAGGAATTATCGCGAGATGTTTACGACGAGATCGATAGGAGAGAAATCGATGCCATTTATAATGCCATTCAAACTCCTAACGCTCAAACTCTCAACAATGATAAACAAATCGTTCCTTTTCTTCCAGTAAATCCTGAGTTTTCTTCCACTAGAAATCAAGGCAGACAAAAGTTGGCGCGACTTAATAGCAAAGAATTCGCAACTTTAATAATCGATATTTTGTGTGAAATAAGACGACGATTGCATGGAATGCCTGTCATTAATGTTTCCAAAAGAAGTATTTCCAACGTTTTGAAACCAACTATTATCAAAAATTCAGCTCAAAGACAATTAGGAAGTGATGAAAGCAGTGATTATGATTCAGAACCACTGTATGATAGCGTGCCGTCAGAAGATGAGGACATGACTCATAGCAAAGGTCAGCCAAATAGACCGACCACTTCTTCAGTATCGGCCAAACGAACGCTCCCTATAAAACAATCGGTAAAACAAAAAACTCCTAACAGTTCTGTTACATTAGATGATTATTGCGTACTTAAAGACCAATTGTGTCGCTCGGATTCACTTATTCAAGAATTAGTTCTCGGAAATAAAGACATGAGATATGAAATAACAAGATTACAAATAATGGTTCAGAAACTGATTGATGAAAACGCACAGTTGAGGGCAGTTGTGATTCCCAAAAGCACCTCAAACAGTATGAATTGGGAAAATAGTTCATCAGAAGGTCCGCCGCCAGAAATAATGCCGCGAACTGTCAATAAGAATCATACAAGGCCTCAATCTATGTATGAGCGACCGATTCCTTCTTCATGTCCGACAAAGTCATCGTCATCTCTAAACAATCTTCAACACAATTCTATGATTCCTTCTCAAAGTCCATCATCTCTTGTCTCTAGTCATTTGAACGAACACAACGACAATCAAATGTCATTTAATCATCTGAAAGATGGTAATGATAGTTGTGTTCATTCTATCGGAGAATCAATAAGTGGGAGCACTAACTCATTTCGATCAAAATTCATGCTTTCGTTTCCCACTAAAGAAGAAGTATTGAGAAAAACAGAACAAATTACAAGACGAATACAGGAATTGCTCACAACTGCACAGGAAGGAAAACATGAAGAGTTAGTCAAATGATTTTCTTAATGATTCACTTAATTTGATTGAATTTTTATTTATTCAGATTCGAGTCATGTTCTAATAAAATAAATTCAGCCGTCGCTCAAATGATTGGTATTTTTCCAGAGGTAATCAAATTCTCAAATTTTATATAAATTTGATTTATTTTCTTATAATTCTTTTAATTATAGACTTTTGCGGAAATGTCTAGTTTTCCAAACGGTGACCAAATTTTTTTAGCTTTGAGTCAATTACATAAAAGTGCCCTTAAGTTGCGATTTGAATGTCGCGCATCACTTAACCTCAATTTACCGACTCATCAACATTTACAACAAGATTTTCGGGTCATTTATCAGAAAGTGATTGAGAGTGCCTTTGAAATCGCCAAATCTGCCAAAATTCTTGTAACACTTTTTCACTAATCAATAAATAACTAATAATTATTATTCTTTATACTACTATTTCTAGTAATCAATATTATGTTAAATAATATAAACTAATTATCCAAATAATAAAGATTGTGGTTTTAATTATTAATATATTATCAATATATAATCAGATTATTCATTTCAATCATTACATACAATTTTACTCTTTTAATCAGTTGAGAATTGACAAAAACATTTAATTTGTTTAGTGAATAAGAAAATCAAAACTTTTATTTACAGAGAATCAAATGAGAGTTAGATCTCTCTTGTATTAAACTTATAAATCACAGATCCGTCGCATTTGAGATATTCAAGCATTGGAATGAATTTCTACAATTAGAAGTGAAAAAGCAATCTTTTTTCAATCTATTCTATATTTCTTCGAAAGGTATTGTATAATTGGGTCCATAAGTAATACTCATTTTTTCTCGTTTCAAATTTAATATTTGTGTTAATAAAACTTGAGTGAGTGTTACTTACGATCTAATCTCATAATAACAGTTATTCCTTTTCATCTATAATATTAGTTGCGGTCAACTTTTTGGGATTAATAAAACTAATGTTTGAGTTCATAAATCCAAATTCTTCGCAATATTTCTAAAAGTTTTCAAACAAATTTTCTCTCAACAAAAGAATTAAATTATGAAACACAGCGACAATAATTGAGATTATTTGATGTCTATTTTGAAATGTTTCAACTCTTTAATAAGTGAAAATTGAAACCTTATGGGCGCTCTCAACCGCGTCCCCCAATGTTATATATATCAAATGAAAGATATCGATGAGTAGAACAAAAGTTGTTGAGGACAAAAGTTGTTTCGGCACCAATCGGAGGATAAGTTTTCGAATTTTTCACCAAAAACCCAAAATCCTCTAATAATGGATTTTCAAGTTTGAAATTTGATCAAAATTTGAGTTAATGGTGTTTAGGTGTCAAAATGATTAATTAACCAGATACAGACTATTTCATACACAAAAAGTGTACTAAGAGTCGAGATTTTCTGTAATTCACCGATTTCAGTGTTTTACTGCAAAGGGCATGTTCTCAATGTCATGGATAAACATATAGTATATTAATATACTCGTCTCAACAAGACGAGTTGATTAAACTAATACTCAAGGTTATTCAAGATCATTTCGAAAATTCGACCTTTTTCGAATTTGTAAGTCGAATTTCGATTCTATATATCAGTTTCATCACAAACTTATTGAGACAACATTCACTACACATGTGGTAGGAATTTAGGATTTAAATTTGTCGATTCACGTCATATTTGAGGTTATTCATGTTTATTTGAGAAATTGGACCTTTTTCAAATTTATATGTTCAATAAAAATTCTATATTCATACCACAAGTGTAACTGAAATCGATCAATTACAGAGTCGGTCAAATCTCGACTCTTAGTACACTTTTTGTGTATGAAATAGTCTGTATCTGTTTAATTAATCATTTTGACACCTAAACACCATTATCTCAAATTTTGATCAAATTTGAAACTTGAAAATCCATTATTAGGGGATTTGGGGTTTTTGGTGAAAAACTCGAAAACTTATCCTCCGATTAGTTTCGGTGCCTCAACAACTTTTGTTCTACTCATCGAGATCTTTCATTTGATATATAACATTGGGGGACGCGGGGGAGGCGCCCATAGGGTTTGGATTAGCCCTTTATTGAAATTAATGTTAAGCCAAAGCTTTTCGATCAATGTTTAGATCTTCTTAAGAGCTTTTTCAAAATGTTTAAAACAAAAATATAGTATAAACTGAATATAGACTGGATAATAACCTAATCTAATCTAATTCTAATTATGTATACTTGAATTTTATGAAAAGTTCAAACTCTCATTTGGAATAAAGAATCTTTTTCTCAACTTAATTAAGTCAGTTTACAATAATATGCTCTGTATTTAATTTATTATAAATTAAAATATAGTTAAATTGAAGTTTTGATTTAAACTAAAATTATTTGAATAGATTAGACTAAAGACTGTTGTCATGTTTGAATCGATTCTAATTGTTGTGAAGATTGTGTAATCTCTCATTTATTCAAATAAAACTTTTAATGAAATGATTTAACTTTCAATTTGAGTTCGGAGAGACTTATGGCCCCCTCTGCCCCCTCTGCCCCCTCTTCCCCCCATTCCACTGCTTCTATTGATGAATTGTTAGACAAATGAAATAAGCTTTCATTGCATCACATGTTTGTCAAATGAGTACAACTCAAACCTAACATTACTTTTGCTTTACTATTGAGTGGAAAATATTTTTAAATTCATTTGAAATTATTATTAAAATTAAATAATAGAAATGTCATCACTTTTTGATCACATAAAACAATTACATTTGGATCAGTTGTTCACTAATTTGGTTCAACTCGTGAGTCAATCATTTCATACGATTTATTAATTATAAAAAATGATGAAATTTTGCAAATATTTATATTAATCTATATTTTAATTGAATTATAATCTGTTTTCTGTGAATTGATATTAAAAACAGTTGAATATATTATTACCACAAATGGAAATGAGTTCAGATCTGTTTTCGCCATCCAATGAATATCAAGTACTTCTCTATTACGGAGACTCTCTCTTTCGCACTAAAGATTACAGAAGAGCTGAAGTAATATTCATTACTTTTTACATTCAATTACATATTAATTATAGTTTTGTTTATAAACAGCGCGTATATCATAAGGCATTGTCTCTTAAAAAGAATGCGCCGAAGAATAAGAGAAAGAGTCAGAGCAATGGTTCTATTGATATGACTTCTGAAATAGATGTCAAATATCAGATTCATTTATGTTATCTTAAACTTCAGCAGTACTCAAACGCTGCCATCGTTTTAGAATCAATTCCTTTAAAACATGTGAGTCTTGACTTATTCACTAATTATTGTAAATATATTTTCAATGATAGTAATGATAATGAACTGGTTTAGAGAAATGCGAGAATAAATATGGCTTTGGGAGAGATTTACAGATTGGATAAGAATCCGAGTGCTGTCAACTGTTTCAAAGAAGTGCTCAAAGAGTCTCCGTTTGCGCTCAAAGCGATTCTCAATTTAATTAAATTAGACGTAAAAATTAATGATATCTTAGGATTGGTTAATACAGCGATTACAAGCATTCCAACCATGAGTTGGCTCAACAATTGGATTCGAGCGCAGTCTTGTTTGAATTCAATTCAAATACCAAATGCTATAACATTATTGAAACAACTCTATGAAAATCCTAAATTTAAAGATAATGTTGAAATAATGATATCATTAGGAGAAGCACTTTATTATAACGGAGACTATAAAAAGGCTATTCCTTTATTCAAAAGAGCGTATGCAACCGATCACATGCACTTAAGAGGAATGGATTTCTACGCCTCCGTTCTCTTCAAAGATAATCAATTGAAAGAATTGGAAAATCTCTCCAATCAAATGCTGCAAAGATGTGAATCATTCGAATCAGTGCCCGAGCCATGGATTGTTCTTTCCTATTACTGTTTCCTCTCTAATAAAAAAGAATCCAAAGCATTATTCTTTGCTCAAAAAGTAAAATAATTTAATGTAAACTCTATTTTTTCCTTTTAATTGAAGTGAATATGTTTTTTGTTAGGCGTGTTCACTAAGCAATAATAGTGTCGAAGCTCTGATTCTAAAGGGAACTGTTTTGGCCGAAACTAAAATACAAGAAGCGAAAAGTTGTTTCCTTGAAGCGCATTCCAGTGCTCCCCATAGATTCGAACCTATGAAATGTCTGACAGAGACTTATTTAGCTGAGAAACATAAGTCTTCGGCAGCAAATATAGCAAATCTTGCCTTGAAAACGTTAGGACATTCTCCCCGAACACTTACGGTAAATAAGAATATTCATAATTCAATATAATTCATCAATTTGAAGGAATGCTTTCAACCTAACAGTTGGTCGCTTCGGTTCTTCTGACTGAATCTGTAAATAATGAGAAAACAAAGGCTAAACAGGCGTTAGAACGAGCTCTCAAATTGGATTCTAGTTATCTCAATGCAGTCTATTTATTAGCAACACTTTATTCAGAAGAAAAAAACTTTGATAAAGCGATAGAAATGTAAGAATTTTATTAATAATGTTTAAGTCGAGTAAAACAACTCAATTCCTTCCAATAGATTAATTAAAGCAATCGAATGCAGTGAAAGTAATGTTAAATTACATAAACTATTGAGTGATTGTTATGTCGAGAAAAATGAACACGAAAAGGCTTTACATCATCGCAACATTGCCTCCAAGTATTTATAACTTACTCATTATTCAATTGTATGAAATACAGTGTTAGAAGTGATAACTATTAACTTTAATTTTCAGGCTAGAGGTCTGTTACCGCAACTCAAATGAGACCTCACAAAGACTAGAACATCAATCACATGCTGTCGACAATATTGAGTCGACTTTAGAATTAGAAGTCGATGATATTCCTGCCTCTGATGAAGATGTTGATGAAAGTGAAACAGATGTTGTCTGGTCTGATGACAATTATAGTGTTACTTAAAATTATTCATTTTTTAATTCATTGATTCATTCAATTTTTACATAATTTTTTACATATATAAAGTTTTTATCAAATCATTGTTTTTAAAAGTAATATTTCGATTGAGTATTAAAATAATGTGTATAAATACAAAAATAAATTCATTGTAAATCACATGTTGGAATCGAAAGAATTTGGTCTGACCTTAAAATAGATATAAGTCTATAAAAGGGATTGTATTTAATTAAAGTCGATTGACTTCCAATTATTATGAGTTTTTTCTTAGCTCTTGTGACGGCAACATTGAGCCGTCTTTCATCACAAAGTATTTCGACTTTCGAGAAATCGCATGCATTGCTATCAGAATTACTTCTTACACAAGAATATATGATAACATCTTTGTCTCTTCCCTGATATTGATCGACAGTATTTATTTCTATATTATTAATGCAAATCATTTCTTTGAGAAGACGTACTTGTCTTTGATAAGGACTTATGACACCAACTTCATTGACCGAAAGGTCGAAAAATTCAGAAAAATTTTTAACAATCATTTTGACAATTTTTGCTTCGAATTCATTACACACTTTTCCATTATTATCGCGTATTTCGTGTGCATTGATTTCATCCGTATTGAGGAAAATAACCGATTTTGACAAATCTGTTCGCATGACTTCTGTTAACCAATTATTACGACTGAGATATGAAAAATCAATGGCAGTCAGAGTAGCATTAGAGACGTGAGTTGAGCCACATTTAAGAACTCCATTATATGTCAACTCATTGGCGATTCTCATAATTTCCTGATTCATGCGATACTGAATGGTGAGATCAGTAATATTTGTGTCTCTTTGTAATAAAACAAACAAACTTTGGTCGAGTCCTAATGTTTTTGCGGTTTCGCTTTGTACTACAGGAGGCAATTGTTTTGGATCTCCGACTAACATAAATCTATTGCCGTGAAATAGTGGTCCCAAACAAGTGGGCAGCAGAACCTGTGACGCCTCGTCTATTATGCAAAAATCAAAACTTCTTCTATTAAATATAGGATGACTCGAAACTCCTAAACAAGTTGAGGCCACAACTTTTACATTTGAATAAAAATTTTCTAGTTCTTCAACAGTTGTAAAATTAGCAGTTTTTGTGAGAACAGTATATGAATGAAGATCTTTATGAACTCTTTTTTCGGAACCAATTCTTAAAAAATCAATGTTATGGGACTTGAGTTTGAGTAATATATTATCGACAGCCGCGTGAGTATAGCTTGTTATGAGAACTGATTGTTCCAAATTGACTAAAAGTCTGACGAGTGCTACTATCGTCTGTGTCTTTCCAGCGCCAGGCATTCCGCGAAGTAATAAATAGCTATCCGTTGAAAGAGCTTTTAAGACCGCTCTTTGTTGGTGTTCATTCAATGGCTTAAGTATATGTTTGCCTTTTGTGACGATTTGTCGCTTGAATTGATTCGTATGACTCACAGGTTTGTGACTAATTATTATTTGGCGAAGTCTTTCCGAAACAGGATTTGATGTGTCCATTAAACGGAGGAGATTCGTGAAGTTAGCCGTTAGGAAATTATTGTGAGATAAGTGATCGACTCTAAACATTGATTTCTTTGGTATTGACTCCAGTTTCTTATCCAAAACTAATTCAATTTGTTGGCTATCAATGCTCTTTACAAACCCGAGTGCTATCGCTGTTTGTTTGCAATAATTTTGATTTATTTCATGTTTTGACTCATCAATAGTATCGAGACTGACAGCAACTCTTTCCCAGAGACGCATTGAACTGCCGGTTGTGTTAAAATCTCCCAAACTTTCTAAAAATTCTTGACATCGTATGAAAATAACCGAATCATCAGTTTGCCTGAAAAGATTGAGTTTTGCTAACGCGAGTCCATTCGATTCTCTAACAATAGACGATTGGTTCCAAAATCCGAGCTTAGAATCAGAATCGCGTTCCTTAACGTGTGTCAGTTCTAAATGAAGTAAAGAAATCCACTCTTTGAAGAAATCCAATTCAAAATTATATAAATGGGAAATCACTTGAGGCACGAGTTGGTTAGACATGAGATCAGAAGAAGTCAAGTTCTCAGGTTCTAAAGTTTGTAAAGTAAGGGCACAATCAAACAAATGGTCACAATTGCGACAAATGCGTTCACTTGTTAAAGGTTTTGGCCCAAAGTCTATATCATTCAAATGAGTCACGAATTCATTTCTTAAATGAATTAAATCTCGTTTAACGGCTCTTTTGGTAATGATTTGACGCATTTGTGGCCCATCTTTCAGATAAAGAAGTAGACCTTCATTGGAATGAGTCTTGTCTTCCATCATCATTGAGTAGAGGCTCACTTGACCCAAATGTTCGCTTGAAAACGAAGCCTTTCCTGTCTTTAGCTCTAAAGGAACTGTTAGTCTTTGTTTCACTTGTTTTTCATGTATCACAACATCAAGAGTTAAATCAATTTTTCCTTTTAGTCCTAATCGAGTGCTCCAAATGTTGTCTTCAATATCACGTACTTTTGAAACTTGAAGTCTCGCATCATTTTGACTATTATTAAAAGAATTATTAGAATCTCTATCTTTAAAAGGAGACATTCCATGAATATAGTTATCCAACCATTTGGCGATCGAAGGAATATAAAGAGAGACATCAGCTATTATTTCACTTTTGTTAATACCGATCGCATAACACTCTTCTATATAATTATGAAAACTTGAGACAAATAGTTGAGTGATTTCATCGATTCCTTTAATCCGTTGTTTACATGAGTCCTGAAACAATTGATGGACAATATTTCCGATAAGCATTGCTTTGTTTGGTTGAGACCAACCGCTGAACTTCATTGAGAGCCATGACTTTCTCATACAATAATTGGCTGACATTAATGTTGTGGTCGAAATCAAAGTATCGGGAGATATGACTATAAATCCAAACTCATTATTCACATGAAATGTTTGGTATTGTTTATCAAATTGTGCATCAATTATATGTATGATATCTTTGATTTTGATATGACAACTAAACCAAACACCTGTTAATATGCATTCATAGCTAACATTTGAGTCCGAATTACTAACTGAAATTGACTCTAATTTCAAATTTATTCTACAATTTTCATTGTCTTTCATCTGTTCCACAACTTTGAAACGAAATGGTAATTTAGATGACATCTTATTTCACTTATTAAATCAAATGTCAATCATGTTCTTCAAAATTAAATGTCTTTTTGCGCCCAATTCTTGTTGACTTTGTTTTTAAAACTTTTTAAAACTTTCGATACATTAATGACATAATAAAAAAATTTATAGTAATCACAATAAATCGTTTTTCATCATATTTTATAAAATAGAGCATAAATTATAAGATAAAACAATAATTTGATGTAAAAATATTTTGTAAAATTGATAATCAATTGATAAAAATATAATAATAATTAGAGTTTTGAATTGAATGACTTTACTTATTTGGTAGACCTATACTTATGAAAACATGAGTAGACGAACACTTATGAGCGAACACACAATGCAATGCTGTGTGAAAGAAGTCATATGACATGTTTTCGCGCTTTCTAGACAAATAAAACAATACAAAAAGAGAACGTATTTCTCACACTCTTATCATCTGTTTTTGTCAATTGATTTATTTCCACTTCTTTTCTATAGATTAATTGAAAAAAATTCAATTCAAACGATTGATATTTATTTTATTGATAAGTTTTTAATTAATTAATACAAATGAGTGAAACAGAAAACAAAGTATTTATTAAATGATTTACTAATTTTGAAATATTATATAAATTAGTTAATTATCGATATTTATAAATAAGATTTGTTTTGACAATAAATAGGAATCTGTGACCAACTCTTCGTCTCCAATTGAGAGAAAGCGAACCGATTCAGAGAGTGGTGACCCATCGAGTCCTGAAATACATTTCGAACCTATAATTCAGTTGCCATTAATTGAAGTCAAAAGTTTAGAAGAAGACGAAATCGAAGTTCTCAAACTGTATGCAAAACCACTTTTTATAATCTATAAAAAGCTTATAATGTATTGTCTTTTATTCTATCATTAAAGTCGTGCTAAACTCTATCGATATGACACAAGTGAAAGCCCTCCGGAGTTCAAAGAGCGCGGAACGGGTGAAGTCAAGATCTTGAGACACACCTCAAGACCGAGTGTTAGAGTTCTCATGAGACGCGACAAGACTTTGAAATTATGCGCAAATCATTACAGTAATCATTAATTAATTGTATATTTTATTATTCAATTGAATGTTGAAACATTTGATTTATTTTCAAAGTATTGCCTGCAATGGAGCTCAAGAAACACAATAATAGTGACAAAGTTTTTGTATGGAATACTTTGGCCGATCTCTCAGAGGATACGCCCAAACCTGAAACTCTGGCCATTCGTTTCGGAAATGTTGAGAGTATGTATTCAATGAGTGTGTTTAGACCTCGTTTCAAATGTCAACTCAATTACTCAACTGTTATGTTTCAGACGCACGAAAATTCAAAGAGGCGTTTGAAGAGGCGAAGAGTTATGCCAAATGTGATGACGAAGAAAATGACATCTCAAATAATTTGAGTAAAGTTAACATCAAAAGTGATGAGACAAATGATAAAAATGGTGATCCAGAAGAAGAATCTTCTGATAGTGAAGAAGAAACTGTAGACCAAAATAGACAAGACATACCTGTAAAGGAAATTGAGAAAAAAGAGTAGATTTCAAGTGAATTATATTTTTGAACCTCAATGTAATTATTTTCGCTTATTTTGTTAGAACCAATTTCTCAATATTAAGAATTTAAACTCATTTTCTCTCACTTTTTTTAGTTTATATTTCAAATGTGCGTATCGTTTAAATCATTACATTTCATGTTTAAATTGTATGCAATTTCTGGTATTTATATAAGAAGTGAATTATATCTCAATTAATTTAATTACTATTATTTTAAAAATTTATTTCTTTATTCAAAAACTATTCCAATTCTCAATCAATTTATATTTCTGTATTGATTTCACATCAACTAAACATTATTTACTCAAATTTCTCAAACATTTTAAAATGCTTTTCTAATTGCATTAAATTTTCAATCAGTTATTATATTATATACTTTTTTGGCATAATTTTTGAAATAAAGATTTCATGCGTTCAATAAATGATATTTAATTGAGCAAAATATTCATTCCAATAATTGAAATATTTATGAAGATTCTGATTGATTACAAAAATATAACTTTTGCGGATTCATTGAATATTTGGCCAATTTTTGTCACTCATTCAGAAACAATAACAATAATTAAGAGTCCGGTATCTATTGATGACTTTAATCTACAGTATCCTTAACTTAAATGTGAACGTGTTTTGCAGGAATGGTTTTTGTGATCTCATTTAAAGCAAATTACTATATCATTTCGATGTCTTCATTCGCATATATCTCTGTAATTGTTTTCGAAAAAAATTTATTCCATATTTGGGGTTCTCGTCCAACATTACATCTATATTTAGTTTCAATGAATTAGAATTTATCCAAAAGTTATTTTAGTTTAATAACAGATAAAATCTAAAACTAGTAATCAATAGTTCTTAAAGTCAAAGCGCTTTCAAAATAATAGTCACAATTAATTACTCAATTTTCGGGTGTATAAAACATATAAAATCGGACTCGGGATGAATAAACTGGCATTTCCTGCAGAATAAAATCATTTTCAGTGAGAAAACTTATTTCTAAATTAATTGAAAAAATAATTCTTTTAATAATGATTTCTCATGATTGTTTAATATAGTTTAAATGGATAAATAAATTTTTATAATGAAATTTCATCAATTCGAATAACTTACAAAACTTATGGTCACTTAATATGAATGATTTTTAACTTATTTTCAAAGTTGGAATAAATACTATATCTGTTTCTAATGAAAAAGTTATCAAAACCATAGTTTAATAGCGAGAACTTTCTTTAACATTGAATATAATGAACTTTTTTAAAATAAATATAAGATTTGCCAACAACTAAAAGTTGAAAATTTGATTTTCGCTTAAATGTTGACATTTCTCAATGAATAGTAAAACATTGACTTATGAATTGACTGACATTCAAATTTGATTAAGTTTAAGACTTATGTGTCATTTTTCATAATGAGAAACTGTTATCTTTATTTTGAATAGTAAAAGAAAGTTCTCGCTATTAAACTATGGTTTTGACAACTTTTTCATCACAAACAGATATAGTATTTATTCTGACTTTGAAAATAAGTTAGTTTAAGGTGAACGCATTCAAAAATGATTGATATGGTAACTCACTTATTAACTTACCGTAAGTTAAGAACACTAGTGTAGACATTAATGACACGGATCTGATTGATCAATACAATCAAACCTAAAAAGGTTTAGATTGAGCTCTCATTTAATTAGTATTAGTTAAAAAAAACAATAATTATTAAATTTGTAGAATTTTAATTAAACCCAAATTAAGAAATGACTACAAATACAGTATCAATAAAATAATATAAATTTAATAAATTAGAAAAATTTGGTCTAAACTTGAATTATTTAAATGGATTTAATAGAGAGATTCTTTAACAAAATGTTGAGACTAGAAGTAAGAAATGTTTACTAATAAGTTACCGGTTATAAGATATTAATTAAATGACAAAATAGAATAAAAATGAAATTAAAGTTCAATTTTGTTGGAATCCAATGGATTAGTTGAGAAACTTTGCAAAATATTGAGTCGTCCTTTCATTTGATTCTTCTTCAAATCAGTCAGTTTTCCTTCAATCAAATTTGAAACTCTTTCGATCTCACTCTCAATGAATTTATTTCCCCTTTCGATCACTTTTTGCATAAGTTTCACATAAATATCGCCCGATTTCTTGTGGTCTTCATTTGTCAAATCATTGAATCTTTGTTTGGCTTCGTTTAGAATATCCAACTGTTGTTCTTTTGTGGTGTCTTTACTCATGAAACGTTCAGCCAATTCATCAAAATCTTCTAAACACTTATCCAATAAAATTCTGAGTCCGGAATGTTTACGAATGAAACTAATAATAGAATCGGATTTGAATTGTCCCTCAAATTGAATTGGATTCTCAACATTTCCGTCAATGAATAGCTTGAGAACAGGGAAGTCATCCTTTTGTATGCCATATCTTTCCGCTAAATCCAAGTTTTCTTTGTCACCAAACTCTTGAACTCCTATTTCGGCGATCAGTAGTTCGGGATTAAAAGCAATTGTAGACACTTTTGCGAATTCGTCGTGTTTTTCTCCATAAGGATATTGTATATCAAACTTAACTAATGATGCCTTGAATTTGTTGACAATTTTGCTGAATGTGAGTGAATCCAAAGCCACTGATCCTCGCGTGGCTTCGCTCACCGGTAATAATATTAACTGTAATATCAATACCAATAATAAGGATAATAGTATTGAACATTTCATTGTGAACGAAGTGTTTTTGGCACTAGTATTCAAATTAATTATAAATAATATAATATCAATATAATCAACATAAATATCAATAAAAGTATAAAAATTCAATCTTTCCAAAACTCATCTAATAATGAATGCTTTCAACGTATTTATTTACATATTATGGCATACATTTCTGGTAAACCTTTTTTCACAGTTTAGGCACTGTATACGTTCCTTACAGTAAACTTCTTTATGTTATTTTTATTAAATAAAACCGAGAATTATTTCATGTCAAAGAGTGATTTCAAAATTGAATTTATGTTAAATATTTTGTATCATAATAATTATATTACTGTTAATATTAAATAATTCTCGATTTTATTTAATAAAAATAACATAAAGAGAGTTTACTGTAAGGAACGTATACAGTGCCTTAACTGTAAAAAGAGGTTTACCAGAAGTGTGTCTGTATAGTGCGGCCATAATATGATTAGAGCATGACATATATTGTATTGCTGTATGTGTTATGTGTTGCCATTGACAGTATGTCTCTATCATATTGATCACCCAATTAACTGATGAAGTATTGCAAATATAATAAAGTGAAGTCCCATTGTTTGGCCGCCTTATAGTTAGATTGTTAACATCAGATTATACAAGTTAGCTTTCGCTTTCGTCAAACAACTTTACTGTTATGCTATTAACACAGTTTTAAATTTAAACAATCCTAAGACTTTTAAGTTTCTCTTTTTTGAGAGAATCCCTTAAAAGAATAGGATTTGAGCAACAGTTGCAAAGCTTGCCTACACAAAAAAGCTTGCCTATACAAACTTATAAACTGCTCTTTGCAAGTCTCAGAGTAAGTTCGAGATAAGTGTACGCTTCCAGTGGTCAAAACTGGAAACCAACTCAAGGACCGGATTGAGTTCGGACACAATTTAAATTATATGTTTCAGAGACCCAGAAAATGAAAGTTCAAAGTAATTATAATCAGATAATAATGTGTTGAACATAAAGTTGCATAAAGTTATTTAAAGTGCTAATAGAGGAAACTTCAATTAAGTCT
>JAQFZT010000897.1:0-19250 GCA_034696325.1 Camisiidae sp.
CATACTTTTCTCTCATACTCTACTGTATTCATCTCTAAACTAAAAACTAACTTAAACTAACTTAAGAACTGCAACTACAAAACTGACTCTCTTTTCCGTTATACTACAGTATATATTCTAAAGAGATACAAATTTGATGAGTCAGAGTGTTCCCACACTTTGTGAGAACATTCCTTTACTCACTTTCACAGCTTCATCTCTCCCCACTTCCTGTCGAGTGTGGGAAAACATGTAAGAACTTTTCTAGAGCTGGCATTACTCAATGAATTCATGAGTTCAAAATTTCTCGATTCACACCATAATTATGTTTTAATTAATGATTAATAATAGTTTGATTTCACTCGGATCGGTTGGGCGCTCTCGATTGCAGGTCTCGGTCTCAATGCGATATATAATGAAGATTTCAAATGTTATGATGACGAAAGATAGTAAAAACGTGATTTAACACATACCATATTAAAGGATAAAAGCTACCAGACGTTGACTATACCGTTCATCGATGAAGATATCATAGTTCCAAGTCGAAACAGATATATATCCAATGCGTATGAAATTAATTTCCTATAATTTAACTCTTTGATCAAAATATGCTTTACCAATTTGTATTAATACACAGGTTACGAAGAATTCTACCATCCAAATAATTTTCTTATTCTATCAATAACATTCTATATTCCTGTTTGTGGATGAATAACTGATTTTTATATGCAAACTTATCTCAACAATTCTAATGCTGCCCAAACATGTTTAAGTGGAGATTCTATGCCAATAATAATTATAATCAAATGTTATAACTGTTGAAAAGTAACTTCAGAATTTATTCCAAGCCATCTGATGGATAAAATAAAATACATGCCTAAGATTCTTATTACTTGAGAAAAATGAAGTGTTATGATACTCTCATTTTCAACGATTTGGTAGCACTTTTATTCCGAGTTTAGGTCAATCGTCCCACACCCCTCATAATGTAATGAATTTGGCAAACAGATGATATTGTGATGGAAATTATTTGAGTGAAACAAAATCAGTTGTAGTTCTAAAAATTATAAAATATTTTCTCAAAAGCTATAATTTTTAAGATCCGCTTCAATAATAATTATTAATCCCTATTTATTCGTTTCTTAAATTAAATGGGTGTGAATGTGCTCTCAAAATTGTACAGAACATAATTTTGATGTTAGAAATTAATTGATGTCCAAGTTCGACAGCATTGCAATTATTAGTTTATTGAGTTTAAGATTATAAAACTTTCTCTACATTGTGTGCACACAATTCACACATAAGACATACTGCGAATGTGTATTACAAGACATTCCTTTTTATACTTTTAACATAACTTTAGTTACTAATCAATTATAGAAATTTAGAATGTGTGGGATTGTTATTGCTATATAAGTAAAGTTGCATTTCATAAACAGAATAATTATCAAAAGTATATAGAAATCATTATGAAATATCGATTCAGTCATAAGATTCATTATAATATTTTCAAATTTATGTGTCACATATTAATTGTGATATAAAGTTTAAAGCTGTAGAATTTTTTTCCAATTTGCTTCACCCAATTAATAGCAATTTATTGGTTAAATTTTCACTCTAATTATTTTTGTCCTAATTAGGGCATTCTGCTAACTAAAACACTCTTATTTTATTTATTTACATATTTTTATATTGATGTATATACAGCGCTGCCACCTATTGCTTAACTTAAAACTGCACAAAAAATAGCAAAGCGGAACCAAGGTAGAATTTTTCAGTTTCCAATCCCATTGAGGAGGGTGTACACCCCGGACATAACCTCTTTCATTTTCCATGTTGCACTCGCGCTTTTTGGACATTTCGATAACTTATTCTACAAAGTGGAAACTTATACATTATATTAATGACTTTATATGTTTCGTAAATCAAAATATACTTAAAGTTTGAAAATTGTCATAATTGTTTTCAAATGTTATATAAATCATTATTTTTATATGACTTAAAACTTTTTATAACTCATTAATGTCTTGAAATTAAATCAATATTTATTACACAACTCAAAACTTTTTTCAATGTTTATAAATAATCGATTAATCAATATCTATTCGACAACTTATAAACTTCCACAAAATGGACTTTATTTTTCTTTCAATTAATCGAAGTCATAGTATAACATTGTAATGTACAGTACATTAAATTTGCTTGGAAAAGATATTTTATAGACAAATACTATGACTTTATTATCGAAAATGTATCGGAAAATAAGTGATAGTGTACTCATGGAGAATACACCAAACAATATCTAACATTAATTACAGCTCTTCGTATCAATGAGGGAAAGCGTCCAGTTGACAGAACTTTCTAAAACTGGACAAAAATTCTCAAAACTGGACGGGTGGCAGCGCTGTGTATATGATTAATATAAAAGTAGAAAATATTAGCCGCCTATATTCACCTTTGACCGTTTTATTAATTTTTAAACTGTAATTACGAATTTTCAGTATAATTTCTTCATTAAAAAAATAGAAGTTAAGATTGTATGCAATACATAAGATATTCAAATCATAGGATTTACAGTTTGAAAATATGAGTAAAAATCCTTTATGGCTAAAAATATGATCACATTTTGCAATAATTATTATTAGAGTCAAATTAATTGAATAACATAAAAATTTTTGTAATTTTAATATATTTTCATGAAAACAAAATGTCATCATTTATATCATATGTTTTAATTTGGAGAGTAAAACATTAATATATTCTTAATTTTTTAGAAGAAACGAATTGTTTTGTTTTGAAAACAGATTATTTTCATGTTGGGGTTTATTATTCATTTAGAATCTAAATTTTATATAACAAAATTCATTCAACAAGTTGTTGAATAATTACTGAATAATTGTTCGTTCGTTTTGGTGTAAAAACACTCTTACGTTTAATATATAACGGCTGCTATACTTGTAATACTAAAGATGTAGTAACACTACTATAGATAATTGTAAGCACATTATACTTATTTTATACTCTTTTTTACTTCTTTAGTAGTCTTAACATTACTGTTGAATCAATTGGGAAAAAGAAACAAAAGTATGCAAAACTACACAAAAACTATGCGAATGCTAATTAAGTTTCAAGAAATAAGTTTAGGAGAAGTTCTAATACAATTCAAATGCTAAGTCTTATCTATCATTCGAATATAGAAAATTAAAACTTTAACTAAAGACAATATTAATGTTTGTGCTATTTCTCTCGATTAGGAAAGGAATTTACCACTTCCGGTCACGAATGTTTCTTCAGAATATTATATGAGACAAATTTGAATCCAGAATTTTTGCAAACATACATACAAAGATAATAGTGCAGAAATGTATTTATATTCTGAACATTATGCTGGTAAAGAGCTTAATGAAGTGATATCGTTTATAAACTTCTATATTGATAAACTTGATACAAATATTAAATTTTTTTATATGTTTTGAGATAACGCATTTTTTATTGTAAAAATATTTATAATTGGTTCTATTTCTATAGTTTGATAAAAAATGAAAAGTTAGATGAAATAGTTATAGTATATTCTATCTCAGGACATAGTTATCTCGAATGTGATCGAGACTTTGGTCAGAATTAAGAATAGACTTAAATTAGAAAACGTTTGTTTTCTTTCTCAATGCTTGAATCTTATAAGATGAAGTAAATTTTACATCAATTTTGTTAATTTTGCCTTGATTGATGACTTAATTTCTGATAGAACTCATATTATTAATGTTTTAGACTACAAAAAATACTTTGAAAACTTTTTAGTTAATAATGTCGAACAATTGACACAAATAAGAAAAATAAAATTCAATAAAAATGGCATTTTTGCTACGAATAATCTCTTATCAGAAACTCTTGAAGCTTTATGTAAGGTTTCGATCTATAAAACAAGCTAAATATAATGATGTAAAAAAATTATTACAATACTTGAAAATTTTATTCAATGTTGAATTTTACAAATGATTAGTTCCTAGACTTACCACCTGTACAGGAAATGGCTGCAAACTTAGCTTTTTTCATGTTCGTAAGAAAAATATACCTTTAGTCCCCTTTAATATTTTTTTGTTTACAAGTAAAAATGGTGATAAGTCTAGTTCCTCTAGTTTCAGAAATTAATATTTCTAAAAGTAAATTGAGAATTATTTTGATTGTCAGCATATCATTCCAAATAAGTTACACTGTGTGTAAAATACCAATTTTTATACTAAATTGTTAATTATTTTGTTTAACACTTAAGGTTCACATCTTTTATTATTTATTGATTTCATAATAAGCATTCATAATTTTATTTATTGTTTAACTGGAGGACTTCAGAGGAAGCTTAAATTAATGAGTGATAATGTAGTCATTACGTCCATCAAACAACAATATTTAATTCTCCAAAATCTATTGTTTTATTAATTAAAAACATTATAAAGATATCGTTTGCCAATAAAATATTGAACTTTTTAAAAAGGCCCGTTACTTGTTGTTACGCAGTGGCGTAACCAGTGTTTTATTAAATTCTGGATTTTCTCATATTTTCTCTAATAAAAGAAAAACAAAGTCATCAAATGATGGAACATTCTAGTAATGAAATACAATAGTCATGTTTCTTATATGTGTTAATGAAATTTAAGATTTTAATTGTAATTATCATAATATAAGTATAAGTTATTCTCTGTTACTGGGAGTCGACTTCAGGAGATCAAACTGTAAACATCTTTTAGGATCCAATGGTCTCATTTTAAGTTTTAAATTTATTGTTAATTTTCTGAATGTTATGTCGTCTGTCCTTAACTTTAATGTTTTTTAATAAAATGATAAAAACACCCCAAAACTAAACTTAATTGAGAAAAGAAAAGCGGGTGCGGACAGCTTCGTAACATTGTGCTTCGTAACATTGTGCTTCGTAACATCGTACACGTGTTATAAGCTTTTTTCTACTTATTTATCTTTTATTTAATATTGGATATTAATTATTAACGATAATTAATGTATAATTACTTTATTAATTGTTAATATCGATAAAAAATTGCCTTCACTTTATTATTATTAAATGACTTTCAAATAGATTTTTTGCTATTATTCTACATGTGTTATAGAATTAAAGTTAATTGAAATCAATAATGAGTCTCGAGATTTCCCTCAATCGAGATTCGAGATCAGATATCAGCTCTATTTATTTGCATCCAATTACATAAGACTCATTTAGATTAACTCAACACGCATTAATAGCACTAAAAATTTTATTAATGAACACTAGCTTTTGTTTCAAATAACAGCCAAATAAAGAGTAGCGTGTTTCAT
Organism: Camisiidae sp.; assembly: GCA_034696325.1. Classification (NCBI taxonomy): domain Eukaryota; kingdom Metazoa; phylum Arthropoda; class Arachnida; order Sarcoptiformes; family Camisiidae; species Camisiidae sp. Next base: position 5,302 of record JAQFZT010000897.1, read on the forward strand.
GAACACATCTCCAAAACGTTTTTAGAAATTAATTCAAATCAATGTAATTCAAATATATTTCTTTTACCTGAAAATGTACACAAGTTTCGTATTGAAATAATACAAAGGCACAAATCTAATGAAAAGCATTTGAATATAGTATTTGTCATAAAACATTTAAGTATTTGAAACTCTGTATATGCATGAAAACCTCATTCACAAACTTCTATGGATTGTGTGATAAGTGTTTAGTTTATGAAAATCTCAAGTGAAAACATTTGTTACTCATTGTCATTACTCAGTTATAAATATAAAATAATTATATCTTATGAGTCTTATTCTTATTTCAATACAAAACATGTGTACATTTTCAGGTAAAAGAACATATTTTCTACATTTAATGTTAGTTAAATTGATTCGTAAGGTTTTATGCTTTCTCTCAAATGATATTTTTAATAAACATAATTAATGCACAAAGTCTTCCATTAATGAAGGAAAATGTTTTTCAGATTTAATTGTTGTTATTTTAGCTGTACATTAGATTTATATTGATTTTTTGTTTTGCAATAATGATTCAGCGCTAACGCATAGTTCGATCACAATTTTTTCTCTTAAACCTCTGAAGTGATAATGCATCTGAAAGTAGCAGCAATAGAGGTAATGTATTGAAGGAAATTAATTCTTCCTCAACTACATCTTGATATTTAATTTACAGCACAAACCTTTGGTTATTTTCACTGAAGATCAAAATAATAACATTATAAAAGCTAAAGGAGTTTTTGGTTATTTTCTCGAACATGTGTTTTCCCAATTAAATATCAGGTAATTTTTCAATGAAACCTTTTTTAAAACCAATAAAAATTCATAATATTCTTCTAAAGTGAATAATGAAAAAATAATCAACAAATCAAAAATCTATAAATCGATAGAAATGAATTCAATAAATTGAATCTTTAAATAAAAATATTATAGATTTAAAATGAAATTAAAATTCATTGATTTTAAAGTTATTCCATACACAAGCCAAAGGACAATGAGTTTGGTGTCTGTTATAACGGAACCTGGACTGGAATGTATGGCATGATATCTAAAAACGTATGAAAAATATATTCTTGTTTTTAATGAATCAAAAATAAATATAAATAAGTTGAGTAAATAAATTAACAATGAATTGCAGAGGATTCATCATTCCTAAAATAATGTAGATTTATAAGGGTTTCACAACTCAATACTCAATACTCGTCTTTTGTAACTGTTTGTACTTTAGGAGACAGATATGATTTTGAATCCATCGATAGTAACATACGACAGAATGCAAATCGTTAAATACTCAGAAGAAATTTATACATATGAGGCAGCGATTTTGAGTTCACCATCAAAAAGAAAGTATTACAAAGACATTTTGGCACATTTTAGGAATATTGATTTGATTACTTGGATATTACTATTTATAACAACATTAATCGTTGCATTTGTTATCTCTTCAATAAGAAAAATTGGGTTTTTCAAAACTTTGTGGACGGTATCAAAAGCCTTACTTTATAAACGTGAGTACCATTTGATTATTACATAAATCCAATCATTTAACGAATGAGAACTATTACTAAAATTTTGATTCAATAAAGAAGTCATCCTTTCTATCATCTCATGATTTAGAAATTTTTTACAGCTATTGAACATCATTTGGCATTAAATATGGGAACATTACTCCTATTAATTTATTTATATTGTGTTATGTTCTTTTGGTTTTCAATCAATAAATTAATCGGTGTTTATCTTGTTATTAATAAACCAGAAAATGTGATTAATTCTATTGAAGATTTGGTTCAAAATGAAGATATCATTCCAACTGTAATGAGTGGAACTGCTTTTGAAAGCATGTTTAAAGTAAGTTTAGATTTTAAATTAATAATTCAATAAGTCTAACAAAACATTAATTTAGAAAGAAAATGAACGTAATATAAAAATATTATGGGAAAGAATGAAATATAATAACCAGGGATTGGTTAGAAGGCAATATTCTAGTGATGACTCCTTTATCAGGTCCATTGCTAGAAAAGAGAGGGTTTTTATCGAAACCTCAATATTCCTCACAATGAATATCATAAAATACTGCCAAAAGTACCCAAAACTCAATCTTTATTTATCACAAGATTTATTCATGCCTTCAAATATTGCTTTGGCTTTCAGAGTAGATTTTGATCTGAAAATCATCGATAAAATCAATAAAGTGTAAGATTTTGAAACACTTCTCTTACAACTTATAGAATAAACTTTTATTATTAAATACAGAATAAATAATTTAAAAGGAATGGGAGTTATTAAAGCTTGGATTCAAAGAGCAATGAACAGAGAAATCATGAATTTAAATAATGGAACAGTAATTCAATGTATATTTAATTCAATGACAATCAGTGATATTGTTTCAGAGACTTCAGGTCTATTCAAACATGCATTGCCTCTGTTTTATGCTTATATATATTCGGTTTCATTCACTTTAATAGTTTTATTGATAGAATTTATAATAAACAAATTAAAATAAAATTTGAATGTGAAATACAATATGCCTTAAATGGATTCTCATCAGTGAAAGAGCGGACAGTTTATAAAAGAACATTACATATCAATTAGACTTACGACTTGAAGATCATATAAAATCAAATTTATTTCAAATGCCAATGTATGTAAAGAACGCAAATAAGCAGAAGGTGTGCAAATTGATGGAAGCTTTTGATGCAAATAAACTTTTGCCGCAAAATTTAGCTCTCAGATGCGCAGACAAACATTTGTATAGAATTGGATTGAGTATTGAATCAAGAAATGGCATAAAAAGAAGAAAATTTCTTAATCTTCTACTCATTTATCTCATAAACATCGCAGTTATAATCAAAAATATAATTTCAGTACTAACTCCTGATGAAAATGTCAAATTGTTTATCATAAACGGAGACTTTTCTTACTCTCTAGGAATCAAAAATCATTGTAATAACGCAACTATTTTATATGCTCTTCTGGCTCTTATGTCACAACTTATAAATTATTATAATATCAGACATGGATTCAATTCAACTGATCCTAAAGTTTTCAAAATGATGTCGGGATTGATTTCACCTCAAATTATTGGTCTCACAAATGAAGGGGAAATCTATGAAATGATACGAAAGGCAAGAACATTATTCCGAATTATCAGGTTTAATAACGAGAAAGTTATTCCGCTAATGACTGTTATTACGAGTATAACAATATTGCTTTTCAACTGTTCAATTCTGGATTCTATAATTTATGATATTCCTAACAGTATCATTCTTGCAATACTATCATTCATTTAATATAAATTTATATCAAATCATATACTTTTACCTCATCTGTCATTATATCAAAATCAATCTCAAAGAACAAAACAAAATGTAGTGTAGAGTTTAATAATAGAATCGTTATGAAAGTCTTTGAGTTCTATATATTTGTAAATCAATTTATAACATCAATTACTGGTCCAAATTTATGCTATCCATTTGGCTAATATTTGGATCCATTATAAATGCAGCTCTTTTTACTTGTGTTTTTGCAGAGCTGCAAATCTTTATAAGACTTCTATTTTTTATATTTTATTTCTATTTATCAGTAATTTCCTATCCATTATGAGTACTGCGTCTTCAGTCAATTCAGAAGCGAATAAATCATATAAAATTATTGAATTATTTAATAGCATCTTATAGTAAGACTCATACAAAAAAGTATTGTTGGTAGGGTTGCCAGATGTACAGATTTGGAGGTCTCTGTACGGGCCACAGATTAGAACTTAAACTGTACATTGAAGTGTACAGGTCTAGACATTAAAAAGAAAAATTTTCATCTTATAATTGAGTTTTTGATCTGAAAAATATTAATTTGTAGATTAAAAACTCTAACCATACTGTATATTTAATTAAAGCAAGTCATTGAATCTTTAAAAAAGCATTGAATAAATTGTCTTTCGAATTGTTGTTAAGGTTATCAACAGTAACTCGTCAATTATGAGTATAAAAATAATTTTTCAATCAAACCATTTTTTATACAGTGTATATATTTTAGAGTAATAGTTGTTGAAAGGTAGGACAATAAAATTTTATCTCAAATCACATTATAGTACTATTCAATTTTCTAAATAAAAAATTTCATCGAAATGTATTGTTAAAACTCATATAATCAAAGCTTTTCACATATTGAACAATTCGTAGAAACACTCTTAGGACCTCCAGATCTGGCTTTCGGCCCGCGGTTTGAGAAAGCCTGGTGTACACTCTTCCCAAGGAAATTGGTAACTGAAAAATCGTATCTTGGTCCCCCCTATATTGTTTTACAAGTTTTCTGAAAAATTATACCTTGGTCCCCCATTGCTTATTTTTGTACAGATTTAAACTCTCGAAAATCTGGCAACCTTAATTGTTGGGGTGCATTCACAAATTTCAAGGTATTTCTTAATATTTAGTTTTACAACTTTTAGCATTTTTTTTTATTTTGACAGAGATTTTAGAAATTAATATAATAAATAAGTTTTTATATTGAATACTAGTTAATGACATACATTGAAAGAGTTGGTCAAAAAAAGTTGGGTTTTCGTTTTGGAAATTATAAACTATTTCAAATGTTATGATGTAAAATCTTAATTTTAAAAAATTTATACTGAATATCATTTGTTCGTATTTTCTCACAGATTATAACTTTCTCGTCGTTTGCATTTTTGAAAATAATAGAGATTACACATAAAAATTCAATTTCTAAATGAATATCGATTCTCAATATCTCTTTTACTCATTTATCGAAATTTTTCAAAATTCACCCGACATTAAATTAAATCCCAATTTTCACATTAGATGAAATCGAAATACAGCTTTTTATACAGTCTAAGAGTATTGAGTTCAATAATACTCATGATTTTTTACTTCTCTAAGTTTTTAGAAATAATATCACCCAAATTCAGTGGACTTTTCGTGGCCTACAATTATTTTGGTCATATATTTGGTCTGGCATTAGACAACTTTTTCTTCATAAGCGGCATAATGTCAAGCGTTTGGTTAGTGAGACAGTGAAGAAACCCCAATGGAAGAGTAAACAGCTGTTAATAGTAAAACTGTTTAAAAGAGTCTCAATTTAGCAATAAATAAATTAATCAATGGCTTGAAAGAGAGAATGAAACCCTTATTATGAAAGACTTTTCTTTGTATTAATTTTGAAAGGCAAATTTGTTGAATCCATTTTGAATTTGAGTTTAAAGACACTATTTGATTATCATTTCATCATTTTTGCAATCAGTTTTTATAACAAATTAACTTCATATGATATAAAGTGAAAGTCATTTATATTTTTTAATATTTGGTTTAGAGAATAATTCAATTTTCAACTCTTTATAAACACATGCTTCACAATTTTTTTAACAGTTAATAAAAATATGGCAATAATTATTTTCAGACAGTTCGCGCAACTTAAACCGAATGTATATTTTACTAATAAGTATTCATATAGACTTTCACTCCGAAAACTGCAAAATCATTTCGAAAAAGTGAGGCATCGTTGGAATCAGAAGGCTCACAAAACAAACTCTTGACATTATGCCGCTTATGAAGAAAAAGTTGTCTAATGCCAGACTAAATGTAATCGTAGGCCACGAAAAGTCCAATGAATTTGGGTGATATTATTTCCAAATCAGATAAAAAATTTAAAAAGTTAACACAGAAGAAGTTCCTTCATTATCATTTTCGATAATATTGTCAATAATATTGAAGGTTTGCACTGGAATGAGTGCATTGATATGCTATTCCTTTTTTAAGTTTCTCCAGTCTAAAAGTGCATACTTTCATGTAATACACGTTTTTGCATAAGTCAGCTCATAGAAAGAGTTTTACAGTGAAGATCAGAGTTTGACAGTAAAGCTCTAATATCGGACAAACTTAAAAATGGAATAGTAATAGGGCTTCATCTGTGATATGGTTTTGTATTACAAGAATAACACATAAATTTGTAGGGGAGTTATCTTCTTGGTATACCAGTGCTTATAGTGAGTGTATAATCAGTGTATCGGTAGTGGTGTCATAAAAATCATGATCATATGTTTACATGTTAAACACGGCATCAAATTGTAATTATTAAAAAAATAATTTAATTACTTAATCGATAAGAAGATCATATATTAATAGTCAATTGTATTAAGTGTGTTATGCTGCAATTTATTGGGAAAGAACAAAGAGACCGATTTTAAACAAAATTCAAATTTTTTTTGTGTTATTTCTTGCCAAATTTCTGCTAAAGGGTTGAAAGGCTGATTGTGTTGACATTACACTCTAAAAACATAAGTCATACCTTTTTTCAAAGCTGTTAAGGTATTGCACTTTTTTTAGTAAAAATTTTGTCTCTTTTTAAGTAATTAATTTAAACTATAACCTTAATATTTCTTGACTGTAGAAAAGATGTAAATATACTTCGATTATGATAGAAATCACAAACAATAAATTATAAGATAAGTAGTTAGGCATTGAATATTTACGATTGATGCTGTAATGCAACCTTCTAAGATAAAATCAATCTGATTTTCCTTCATTGAGAACAAACAAGTAAAACCAACTTCTGAGTATTTTTTCATAATTCTAAATATTACTCAAAATGAAAATTGAAAAAATTCATCAAAAATTGAAACGATTTCCATTTTTCAAAACAAAAATAGTTTATAAGCCATTTGGAATTCAGTGATTTGATAACATTTCACGTTGACCGTTTTGCCCAAGAATGGTTGCAACTGTTTGTCAAGTTGAATGCAACAGAAAAAAACTCTTTCATTGAAAATTGATTGATTCAATAGTTGGCAATCATTTATGCAATGAAGGTTGGCAATTATCTCTTCAGATAAAAGTCATTATAACACCCTCTTTATGCCTTCTATTATAAATAAAAGAGTAACTATGCATTGATTGTCTATTTAATATACAGAACTTACTGGTACAGAGCTAAACTTTCAATGATAAAAATGGGTGTAAATTCGAAAGTATTTTTGATTCTTATTTCAAGTGTAATTAGTTATGTTGAATGTAATACTTTATTTGAATTGAAGAATAATAATTCCGAGACTAATAATACTAAACAGCTTTATACTTCATATTTGGGTTATTGTAGTTCTGACACTAACTGTTATGGTCAATTGTATTGTGTGGACTCTCAGTGCAGATGTTTACACAATTATAAATATAGTTATACCTCACAATCATGTGAATACTTTACATGTAATCACGTTTCTGATTGCCAAACATACGACACCAACAGATATTGTGATGCTGGAATTTGTAAATGCTACAGCAGCTATTATGTAGATTATAATAATGGTCAGAAGTGTACCTATTCTTCTAGCTATATCTACACCACTTATGGCTATTCCTACGACTACACATGGCTTTGGATACTTGTTGGAATCGTTATTCCCCTCAAAATAGCAATTCTCATCTTCTATATAAGAAGACGAAGATTTACAACTGTTGTCAGGGCAAACCCACAACCAGTTACAGTCGTTTCTCCTCCCCCTTTATATGTTTCTCCCCAAGGATATGCTGCGCCTCCTCCTCCTCCAAAATATGTTAGATATTAAATTTTTACAAATTATTTATGAATTTTCCAAATTATATAACTATTCGATATTAAAAAATTTTGAATCCATTGAAAATTACAAATCCTTATTGTTATATTAAATGTTTTAATGCAACAATGTATAACTTTTGACTAATTTCTAAAGCACTAGAACTTCTTGTCAAAAATAAATATATTCTCTAATTCAGTAGAATTTTATTTTAAATCTCTGTATTATCCAGGCTTACCACCTGTTCGGTTTTCGACCGGACTGTCCGATTTTGAGGTCTTCTGTCCGGGTGACGGAAAAGACCTCAAATCGAACATTACAGTGTATGATTTTCACTAAATAGTAAATAAAAAAATCACTGATTCAGCTATTTTTTGCCTTCTGTCATAAATAAGAATTTGAATTTTAAAGTCAAGTGGGGAGAAATTGTTGATATTGTTGAAACGTTTGAAATTAAATCAAATAAAGACATCTTATTTGATGAAGTTATTTCTTTGAATGAGATTTTGGAACGAAGCAATTTTGGCTTTGAAATATTTGAAAATGGTCAAAATTTCTCATTTCATTATTTGCTTCAAACATAGAATTAATTTTGGAATATTTTTTTCTTAATTTATTCAAGTAATGCATATATTGAACGCGTTTTCAGTATCAGGAATAATCTTTTCTCAAAAGATAGGAGCAGATTATTAATAGCAAATCTTAAGGCAGAAATTTGCGTGAAAGTTAACTTCGATTTGAACTGTTCTCAATTTCATGATTTTATAAACTTTACCAAGAGTTTGAAACCCAGCTTTTATGAATTGGGTTCATAACTTTAAATCATTGATAACTCAAATAACTTATTTCACTATTTAGGCCTATCTGCTATTTCTTTCTGCATTTAATAAATTACTCCGTATTTATCAAATGTAAAAAATATGTATTTAATCTTTACTAAACTATGAAGTTTACGATTAATCAATTGTAAGATAAATAGTTATGCATTGACTGTTTTCAATTGATAATAAATTTCAAGGCTTCAATCAATGCCAATCTGATTTTCCTTCTTTGATAACAAACAATTTTAATGTAATGATTATTATTTTTTCATAATTTTAAATACTCTTTAGAAGTAAATTTTTTTAAAATTTATCAAAATGCTTTTTTGCTTTTTACTATTGACTCTGAGTATTATTTGTTATATAGAAATTCCCTATTTTATATCAAATTTGCAAAAAAAAAATTCTTTCAAAAATAAAGCGTTTCTTATAATAATGTCTGAAACTCGAGTTCACGTTTCACCTGAAAACTGGAGAAATTCTCTCCAGTCCCACTAATAAACTGTCTGGCAGGCTTAGGTTCGAGAGAATAGTAAATGTGCCAATCGCTGTCATTTATCCAACCGATAATGATGTTTTGCATTATGGTTGAAGTCAAAGGTTGCTGTTCCTGTGTTTTATTATTATTATCAATCTTACCGTTGAATCAATAGCGTTTAACTTATCACTTTTTGATTATGATGTTTTCATGCAACAAATAGCAAGTTAGATCCAGTGTAAGATTTTATCAGATTCCTTATTCTGAAAACACAAATCAATTACAGGGTTTAATAGATAAAGTAAACAAATAACAGAAAAATTTTAAAATTAATAGAGTTTTATATAGGATTGTCAGAGTTTAATGAGAGGTGTGTAGACTAAAATGGGTACATGACAGAGACAGGGAAGTTATATCACTTCAAAATTAGTTTTGATTTAAACTCTAAAAATCACTTAATTTCAAAATAATAAATCATTAGCTTTTATAAAATGGTTAAAAAGTTATGGTTTAATTCGTTTTCTGTGGATTTTACTTTGAGATACTTTTTTGAAATTTTTTAATCCTTAGGTGATAGAGTCGTATTTTTTGAAAAAAATTACAATTAATTGAATCATTAAATGCTTGTTTGAATTTATTAAAACATTAAAAACTGCAATTTTAAAATGCTTTTTACAAGATTGACTGTCTGCTACTCGTAGTGTAATTAAGGTGTTAAGTATTCAATTGATAAAGATCTGTAAATTATATATTTGAATATTTTTCACATTCATGAAATTTTCTTTTCTCATAGAATACATAAGAAACTCTAACTTCACTGCTTTACCGAAGAAATTGAGAAATAATATTTTAGGAATTTTAATGACCTTTAATGATCTGGTGACCTTTTAATGGAATCTGTTATGGAATTTTAGGGGGGCCATGATTTAGGGTGACATTTCAGCAGTTTCCAACCTCTTTTTGCTCTATTTTTAATTGAAAAATTTTTGGCCCGATCAGCTTTCTGAAGATTGGATTTGGCCCGAAAGCATTATATACCTGCTGACCACTGTGAACACTCTGGATTTTCTTATAAGATCTTTAACCCAAAAATATCTTTAGCGCAAATTTTCACAAGAGTGATAAATAATTAAATTCATAGATATTTCTATTTATTTTTTGAGTTGTTTAATGAAATTCAATAATTAAATTTATTGCTTTTTTTAAATACAGAGTATATTGACGTCTCGACTCTCGAATAGACTCGTTACAGACAGAATATTTTCAATTCGACGATTTCATTTTCATTGAAGATTTTTATTTCGAAAAGTCTTATAAATTTAAAATAACAAAATAATCAAAATTTGGCGAATGTATACCACGAAATAATTTTAAGCTTCGACTACCAGTAAAACGTTTGTGAAATGAATACCTTCATTATTATTAAGTATAAAACATTCAAAAATTACTATAATATTACTAAATTCTAATAGTTTTATAACTTCTCCAAAAGTCTATGCTTTCTAATCAATCCATGAATAGACAACAATACTTGGTATCAAAAATCCAATGATAAAGTGAAACAAAGAAATTGAAATATCAATGAGTAATAGTATTAAATAGTAGTAATAGGTATTACTATCACATGTTATTTCAAAATAGCTATCATTCAAATCTAAAGTATTGTTTCCAACTTCAACAAATTGCATTCTAAAATATGATTCAATGCATAGAAACACATAATAAATTTCAGAATTACGTTTTTATGCATCGGTTAATTATGATTTTTAAGATTTCACTGGTCTTTTCTAAAGTTCTGGCTTTTTCGGGCCCACTACTCCAACCCGAACCCGCCCAATATTTTGTTCACTCAACCCAACCCGAAAAAGCCCGACTTTTTCAAGTCAGGCCCCGACCCACCCGAAACAGAAGTAGCCCGATGTGCACCCCTAATTCAAATCATTAACCATAACGCAGCTTATGATAGAATTTTCATATATTTTATTTTATGGTATTTTTGTTAGGCTTTTTTGTTGGGCTTTTATATTTTGAGCTCATTATTATAATTATTATCAATTTTTTCTGTAGGGCTTACTTATGATCAGTACTTATTTTATCATCATTTGTTCGACAACTAAATGATTAATTTTTAATGTATTTCAAATAAGTCTCAATGTGTCATCATTTCTATATGTAAAAAATCATAAATATTTGTGAAAACAGATTTTCTCAAAAAAATGTAAAGTTAACTCTCAATTTTTTTTTAAATAACTACAAAGATAATAATTTTTCAAATTCTTTGTAAATGATGTAAGTTTTGTTATTAATGAGAGTATAAACAAGTTTAAAAAAATTTTTATTAATTGTAAAAATATTCATTGTATTGATTATTTTCTCATACGATTACAAAAGCAAAGGAATCTAATTCTATTAAACGTAAAAGGAATTAATATAAACTAAAATTATGTGCAATTATATGAGAACAATAAAAATGATTGCCCTTCAAGTTCTTGAACTTTGAATGTGTTTAAGCGCTTGAACACAAACAATGATAAAGTTTTTTGATAAAGTTCAAGTGAAACTTAAAGGCTTATATGAATGTATTTTATGCATAAAGTTCTTTTAAAACCACTTTTAAATCTGGAAAAGTTATGAATACTAGAAAAGGTATAGTAAAGTTTGTGTACCCAATCATAATGTTATGAAACATATCATTGAACACATGTATTTCAACCTATAAAAAATGCAGCTTTAGTTTGACATTTAAAATATCACAAGACAATAGAAATCTATTTTAGGCTGTACTAGCTCAACATTTAGTACACAACATTTGAACATATATTAGAAAATTCTTGAACATTGTTTTAAGTCGGATTTGAGAGAACGACTGTACTGTTCAACTAAAACTGCTTTCAAAAGTTTTAAAATTGATTTTAAAACATATCTCTATGAAGAGTTCTCATTGGATTTGAAGGACAATATTTTCACCTGAAAAAAATTCTCAAAATTTTGCTTATTTGCTATTTTTTCATCAAAAAGTAATTTATGTTGTGTTAATATATGCCAATTATGAATAAATGTTATTTAGATTTTGATTAAATATTTTGATATTAGTTGCTATCTTCAAATGTTTGAGTGAAACAGTTTATAACATTGAGTATTGAGTGATTTGTCACTTATGTATAATTACACTGATGTACTTTTAGCATATTACAAAAACAGATAATTATTATTCAAAAGCAATCAAATATCTAATAAGCAACTCATTAATACACAAAGTAAATATAAATTTGTAATCAATACATCTAATAATTGTCGAAAAAAAATTCTTTTTTGCTTTAAATGAATTGAATTAACACAAAGTGAATCTAGAGACCCACTTGAGTCATTCATTATAGCCTGAAATTGAAAACCAGGATTTTTAAATTTCGCAATGGATAAAATTACTAACGCAATCACTAACTTTGCAATGCTATTTCATTTTAATTGAATACCAAAATGTCTAAAGTTTGAGAAGTTAATGTTTGATTTAATGCGAGTTTTACTCTTAATTATACAATTAATAAAGTTATTTTTTCAAAATGATGGGGACCTTTTGATTTTTCGTCCAGATTTGGACCTTATCAGATGTGATCACCCTATTTATGTAATTACTCATTATGCGTTCCGTCATTCGGCGTACCTGTACTTGTAATGATTCCTTGTCGTAGTCTTTTATTTATCGCATGATACTTGAAATGTCAAATAACTAGTTTGTAAGCAATAATTAATTGATAAAAGAGAGCACAATTGATGTTTTAACATATTTTTTGTCAAATCTGGTAATTTATTATATTAAGTAACAGTTGGAATAAGATTTTTGACATGAATTAATGCACAAAATAGTATATAAAACTCACTTAAATTCTATAGAAAATTATTCAAACCTTTATAGTTTATTTAAAAGTTAGCAAAAAAATGTTTATTGAAAACATAATGAAAGTTTTACTATTTCTCTCTTTTATTAGTTTAACAGTTGCGGCCACTGTTAAGTTTGACCCACATTTCAGTGTTGGAGGTTCAAGCGGTGGTGTAAGTGGTGCTGGCAGTAGTTTATCAGGTTCAATAGGATCAGGCAATCAAGGTTTCTTCGGTAGAGCGACAGAATTTTTCGAAGGTATTCATACAATTATTAAACATATGTCGCTTAATATTCAAAATATACTTTATTCAATTTGAATTTATAACTGAATTCACTTTAGATTTTCATTATTTCAACTCTCAATATACAATTAATTTATGAATGATTGATAATTAATAGATAGTAATTCATTTATATTTTCTATACAAACTTATATCAAATTTAAACTTTTACAAACATGTTATTAATATAAGAGTTTCAATAACTTAAGTGTTTCATGACTAATACTATTTTTTCTGCTATTTATCAGACTTGAGTCTGTAATTTTTGAAAAGAGTACATTTTAAATATCAGGCGACTTATGATTCCATACAAATAAAAATATTCGAGTTTAAGACATTGTTAGAAATTGTTTTAATTTTTTAAAGACCTCTCCGAAAAAGTAAATGCACTCGATAATAGAATCCAGAGTGTACTCCAGTAACTTCAAGCCGATTTGGACCTAAATTTGAAACAATTGAAGACTGCTTTGGCTGCAGAGAGAGATAAAATAGTTAAAAGAATTAATAAAATTATGCAACGAATTGAAGAAGAATATGAAAACGCAAAAGAAGGTCTCCAAAAAGTAACCCAAGATCTCAAAGCCAAAAGCAATAAAGATTCGGCTGAATTGAAAAGACAATTTCAAGTCTTTAACGCAAAGATAATGAGCACAACACTGGCTGTCAACAACAAAATTGACGAAACTAATAAGCAATTGCGTGAAAAGGGCGTAGAATTGAGAAATAGATTAAAATTTGCTAACAAAGAACTCCATGAAAAAAGATTGACTGATATTAAGGCGGGTATTAATTAGGGTGACCAGGTTAAGTTTGAGCTGATGAAGGACAAAAAAGTGCAAGGTATGTTTTTTACCAAAACTTGAAAGGTAATATAAAAGTGCAAAGGGGGTACCAAAGTATATTTTTTGCCAAA
>JAQFZT010000898.1:0-19249 GCA_034696325.1 Camisiidae sp.
CAAAAATTTCAAAAATGTTTCGGTAAAGTATTTCATTTTTCTAATACATCTCAATTTTCAAAGCATTTATTCGTTAAATTCTAAATCTTTGTTATATTAAAACTTGGAAACATTGAGTATTACAACGTAAGCAATTTTTATTCAAAAATACGGTTTTATCCACTTAATTGGGGTTTAAAGTTTCAACTAATTTTTATTTCAGTATTGAATCTTATTTAAGTCACTTAATGTTTAGGAAATAAGTATAAAACACAGAAATCAAATTTATAAGAATCAATTTCGAGACTCGAGACCCGACAAGAAATGGTTCGATTGAGACTTGAGAACCGATGCCAAGCTCTAGTTACCACATATTCTCTCTCAACATCAGAATATCTTTTAAGAGAAATCGATCAAATTTTGCTTAAAAATTCAAATCCAAATGGTTTCCTACGATTTTTTTCAAAATTTCAATGATGTGAATCGAAGCAATTGAGTGAATTGACTCAGATTTAAATTAGATATGCGTTGATATTTTAGGATCTCTTAAACCGCACCAATAAGTTATTGATAGACAAAGATCTAAATAGAGTTTTAATGATGCGATAAATAGAAAAGATTAAAGAATTGATTTGAATATTTTATGTTTTATAAGTTGATCATACATTGTAACTAAAACAGCAATTTATAATGTATTTATTCACTTGATTAAAGGGTTGACAAAAGGCGTCAATTCAAGGATCTTGAAAGAGAGAAAATTGCACTTCAAAGTTATACAACTTTGTATTAGTGCTCAATTTGGTTGATAATCAGTTATTAGATTATTATAATTTTTCAAGTTATGATTTTGTTCAGCAAAATATTCTCGGGTTTTGATTGAAGCCACAGATGGGAAGATAAGTTTCAAATAAATTACCTTAAAATAGAAATTATTAAATTTTAAACTTTAATAAACATTATTTAAATGATTAAAAATGATTGTCTTAAGTTTCAGTCATAAATTATAATTTATTCAATAAATAAGACCCAAATATGAAATAAAAAATATTACAAATATTACAAATAAAATTATTACAAATACATTTAGAGTCTATGAAAACTTTAAGCTTTTGCATTGCAATCCATTTTGTATGGATTTAATCAAAAATAATAAGTAAAAGTCAAGATAAAGCGATTGTAAAAGCAATTGAAGTAGAAATAGCAAAAAGTTTGATAATTAGAATCGCAAATAATAGTAAAATTGATTCACAAAATTGTAATAAAAAATCACAGTCCACTCAAATGCTAATAAATTATGTTGTGTTTGGAATCAGAATTCATATCTAGATATTAAGGGCTAAAACTTTTGGTATTTAAATGCCTTAATAATAATTTTTAAAGTGTGATTACATTGAATTTGAAGAAAAGATTTTTGGATTATCGAAAAAATTGAATCATATTTTGACTTGAATTACAATGAGATAATACAGACACCAATTGGTAGAAGAAATGCTGCCCAAACCAACTTCTTAAGACTTCGAGACTAGATATACTGTATTATTATGATTATTATGAATCGTTAATTTGATGATGAATTCAATTCTTGAATTATGCGAATATATGAGAAAAAGTTTAAAATGCATATAATTATGGAGAAAATACAATCATTGATACCATTTGTGACAATTGTATATATGTTGAGAAGCAATAAATATAAAAATTAGTAAAATTCAATATTAAATACATTAATTAATTACTTTTCGATTATTTCTTGACTTCTTGATTACCACATTCTTTGATTATAGAATAATACGTTAAAAGTTAGTTAGACTCAAAACATCGCACATTCAAAGATTTATAATAAATAAATAGCACTATCAATATTTAGTCTAATTTTAAATATTATGTTATATTATTATTATTATATCATTGATATAATCAACTTTTGCAGAACTCATCCAAAATGGTTTTTCTTATTTCTTCTTAAACTTGTCTTCTTTTTTTAGTTGCCTTTCTCTTACTTTTTGTTCTTTTTCAAGAGCTTTTCTCTCTTTTTCAATTTCTGATTTGAATTCTTTGATCTTCTTTTTAAGTAATGACCGATCATTACTGCTAATGACACCCAAATTCTATTAAACAATACTTTAATGATTAGCTTTGAATAAAACTTTTAATTTTTGAATAAAAACAAAAATCAAATAACCTTTAATTGTGAGCTATCGAGATGTATGAGAAAAGGACCAGAAATTTTTCTTTCTTGAAATTTAAGGACATGTGACTCCAAATTCAAATTAATCAGCCATTGAGTAACGTCTTCAACACTCCATTCATAAACCGGGTGTTCATTTCTTCGAAACACTTTAGGACTGTTTTCATTTCTTCCATTTTCGAAATCTTCGTTCTGCTGAATAGGACTGTTTAATGATGTCGATGAAGACGAGGAATGAACCGAATTCGGGGAAACTGGAGCTGACAATCGCTGAATATTATATTGAGGAGGATTTGGAGAAGTGCTTGAAAAGCTTGAAGGACTTGATGAAGCCGTTGAGACTCTCTTATTATTAGGTGTCTCTGTTTTGTCAACGATTGGAAGATACAATTGATTAGGCATTAGAGACGATGGTCTTTCAACGGCAGGACTGCTCGGATCACTTTTGACGGCATTCTCTGCTTCGTATTTGGCATAAGACATCTGCTGACGTCGCGGCGAATCGCCTTCACTCGAAACTTCAACAGATCCGGTACTGGAATGTCGTCTCATAGAAGAAGGCGGTTGTCTATTGGCTAAACTGCCTTTACTCGCGAGCTCTGCCTTCTGTTTGGCTGCACTGCTATCCAGTAATTCTGTTTGATTTAATGCTAAATTTTCGTGAATAACTTCAAAACTTTCATTATTGTCAGTAATAGTCATAACTTCGTCTGTATCGCATGTCTCTAACAATAGCTGTTGAAGTAAAGCAGACAAACGTTTCTCTTTATTGTCTTCCAATTCCGATTTAATGAGAAAATCAGATACTATTTCATGCAAACAGCTTTCAGTAGTGACAGGAATAGGCATTCCGGCAGCCCTTTGAACTTCAAGAAGTCGTCTCTCGAGCATAATTATACGGTCTTTAAGGGCTCGCACTAGAGCTGTATACTCTTGATCTTTTTCTTGCATAAGTTGAATGTGAACCTCTTCTTTCTGAGTCATTCCATGCTCTTTATATTGTAATTCTTTAATCATTTTCTTCGCTTTGTGGTATTTCTTCTCTAAAGTCGTGTATTGTATTTTAATGTCTTCAAGCATTCTATTGTATTGTTCGACTTCTTTTCGCGCGCAATTGACTGCGCATTCATTTTGTTGCAATTGAACCAAAGCGTCTTCCAATTGATTTTGCATTTCACTCATTTTTTGTTCGTGTTTTTGTTTCAGTTTTACCAGATCTTCATTGAGTGATGAGTGCTTATACTGCCACTCATGTAATTTACTTTTCATTACTTCCACTTCATTTATTTCCTCAGTAGAAGTGAAATGTTTGCTTTCGCCCATATTTGAACAAATAGTTTCCGTTTTATGAATCGATTCCGAACATTCAAAACGTGAGTCAAAGTTAGAATCAAATTCATTTGAGTGAATATCTTCTTCTTCTTTTACAATATTTGAGTGAGAATCAGATGTTTGGAACAAATCTTTTTGAGCTTCAAATCCGTTTTCATTCGATTGTTCTGATTGTAGAGATTGTGATATCAATTGCGCGATTTCGCTATTAATGGCATCTCTTTCTCTGCCTATAATGAAGCGCACGAGACCACTGGTTGATCGCAATACTGATGCCGCGTATGCCTGAGTCACGCCCACCAATGAGTTTCCATCTACTTCTATGATCTGATCATTGACAGCGATTCTGAGAAAGAAGTTTGAAAATATTTGATTTATTTACTTTATTGATTACATCGATAATGAGTTACTGACCTCGAGTCACGATGTGCTGCCCCGCTTTCTGTTATCGTTTTAACAAATATTCCCAGTTTTTCAATGCCTGCATCGGCGCCGACACCCATACTATTAGACAAATAAAGAAATTATAAAAAGAAATTTCGAGATAAAATAGTCATTAAACATGTTTTACACAAAAAGTTCTTTAGAATAGAATATAAGAGACAAACCCAATAATACTGAGTCCAAGACCATCGGGACCTTTCATTAGTTCGACAGGAAATACTTCCATTCTTTCGATTCGCTTTTCTAATTCATATTCAGCAGAAGCGACCACAGGATCCACGTCTTCATTGCGTCGGTCGTAATCTTCTACAGAATGAGTGCTATAGACTTTCATAGGATTACTGCTGAACTTGACTCTTGACTTCTTTCTGGGAGGGACAGGACATAAAAGCATTGAAACGCAGTCCTCATTCTCATCGTCACTATTGTCTGGAAGTCCTGGAGTTTCAACATAGAAGTGTCCGTCAGGAAGCAAGTGATACTCGATGTCGTCTAGAATAATACTGGTTTCGCCATTTATTGTTGACAAATCGTTTTCAGCATTTGCTTCTCCACCACAAACCTCTTCGAATTCATTGCCTCCGTTCGACATTTTAAGCATGTTATCGATTAGACGCGCAGAACCGGTCTCTTCGACTATTTGCATATTTGATTGAAGTTCTCTGAGTTCTTCCACACAATTCTCTTCTCGTTTGGGAGCCGACTGTTTATTGGTTGCACTCAAGAGACCGTCCATTTCCGACTGCAACTGGTCGTCAGTGAACAAGTCCTGCCACGACTTTCTGCTCAACAATTTTTGTGCCTCTTCTTCTGTCATCATTTCCACGTCATGAAAGCATTCGTCAAAATCGAGTATATCTGGAATGCCTGAAGTATCACAACTATTCAAATCTGGAAGATTCTGATAATTCCGCTGAGTATCAGTTGAACCCTCTCTACAATTGTCTGATATTTCCAAAACTATTTTGTCAATCAGTTCTTCTTTTGCAGACGAGTTCGAACATGTTTTCTCATTAGAATCAGTGTTTGTGACGCTATTATTCTGAGAAAAGCCTTTTCTGTTGGAATCAAATTCTTGACTCTTCACCACATCAGGCATTGAATTAAGTGATTGCGCAGCACTCGAACGCCTTATCGGAACTGGAGGTGAGTCTTCTGATGGTTGGCTTTGAACAACACTTTTCAATTCATTCGATGAATTAGTATTGTTTTGTTCATTAGAACATAAACTATTCTTTTCTTCTTTATATGAATTACGATTTAATAGATTGTGATCATTAGTATAAGTAGTTTTGTTTTCGTTTCGATTCTTGTTATTATAGATTTCATTTTCAGACTGAGATGAACTCACTTTAATTGATTCACTACTCATTGAATTTGAATCTATTATGCTATCAATTATATAACTATGATTTGATTGAAATGATGTTTTGGCACAAACGAAACCTTCATTAAAGTGAACGTCATTTTCTCTCAATTCATTCTTCTTGCTGTCATTGGTCTGTAATTTCTCAAAAATTGCTTTCGCGTTATTAAATCGCGAAACTCTGCTCTCAGTTCTTCTGACCGCAGGATTGTTAGCAATCTTGGGAGGAGAACCACTAGAAGTATTTGATTCAATCTTTTTGGGCACAACTGTTGACTTTGAACTTTTATTGGCATTAGATTTTGAAGATTCGTTTGAAGATTGAACCGAATCTCCGTTTTTCACTTTATCATTGTTTCCGTTACTCATTAAATGACTCTTAATTTGACAACTTTTCTCATTTAAATTATGGCTATTTTTATTTGTATAGACTTTTTCATTGACAGCAGACATACTATTGGACTTAACAGGAGGTAAATGTTCATTACTTTTACTATTATTATTAGTTATAATCTCTTGTTTTGGTGGCGGAGGAGATAAAGATTGGAAAAGATTTGCGATTTGACTCACTTTTGTGCCTAATTTTCTGCCGGATTTGCAATCATTAGAACTGGCATTACTTGTATTACTCGATACACTTATATTGCCATTGGATGTGCTCTCTCTTCGGTCTAAATGAGACTTCTCTTCAAAGTTAAGTCTTAAAGAGTCAATCATTGGTCGTCTGTCTTGAACTGGACGCAAGTCTTGCCAACCCGTTCGAGAACGACTCGCCGCTAATATCTCTGCCCTTACATGAGACATGTCTTCAACACTATTATTATATTATTATTATTTATGTCGAGGTTTTTAAGTTTTCAATCAAATGATAGCATGGAGTGAAATGAGTGAAAAATCGATTTGAATTGAATGATGACTACAATGAATATGATATTGATATAGAAAAAGCATAGAATGAGCACCAAATCTATAATAAACAAAAAATTATTCAATATTACTATCTTTTAAATATATTAATCAATAAAATCTCATTTATATTAACCTTTTCTATTAGTTATTGTATGAAAAATAAATGAATTTACATAATAAAAAATGAGAAAATGATTGAATCAATTGTTTTCCTCCATTATTGAAAAGTCCAAAAACAAATTATGTTATCTTTCAATAAACACTTTTAAACACTCATTGCTTTTATTTTACTTTTTCTCAATTATTTAAATCATAACTAAATATTTAATAAATTTCAAATACATTACAAAAAATATTGAAATTTGTGAAGAATATAATAATTATTTATTTAATTGAGTTATTGTGTAGTTGTTTAAGCTTTAATAGCAGTTTTACATCCGTTTTGATGAATGGGGCGAAAGGCCAAAGACCCCAAACATAGACACCGACTCATTGAGAGATATAGTCTTACCATTGCCTCTGTTGAGCCAAACGCTATTTCATAGTCTCTATCGCTTCATATCAAAATTTAACACTTCAAAAACACAATTATTTCTCATTATATTATCATAACTTCTAAATAAATATTATATTAAACTCATGTAACTTTTCAATTTTTCACAAGAATATAGAGTTTCAGACCTTTTCAATTGATCATAGACTTGTTTAATTATAATTTTTTTCTATCAAATTCTTAATCCATTGACAGAAGTATCAAATTATTCAAATTAGTAAAAACCTGTATTTAATCGATTGAATATTAATATGATATTTGACTCGAATATTGATTTATATAATTCAACTCTTAATTAGTATTGATATAGAAATAGATATTCATTAAGTTATTGCTTTTGGATAAACTGATGTTCATTTGAATTATAGTAATTTTCGTTCATTTTATTCTCATTCAAATGGACTTCATCTCAGTCTTAGTCAATTCAATTGAATTTCAATGCTATTAAACCTAAACTCAAGCCTAAGTTGAGTGAATCTAACAAATTGAGTGCAATAATTATCATGATTTATTTCAAATTTTGCTCAACAAATATATTTTGAGTATTTTTTCTTGAATGCGAAAAATAATTAATAAACCATTTTTGAAAATTTGAACATTTTTGCCAACATTAGTGTATGAATTGATCACAATATTTGAATGAAATTGAGATTTGAGGCAAACATCATAATTAAGTTTAAACTTACGTGAACTCTAATTAAAATACAATTAATAGTTGATGTATACCTTTGTCAGGAATATCTTTTATATAATCCGAGTATCGGATGAAGAAAAATATTAATTGGGAAGCTATGGGAAGGCAATGGTTCGATGGAATTCCGGTTCTGCGGTAACTCTCGAGTCGATAAACCCGTCAGAATCGGAATTCTTTGTACTAATTATTTGAAGTTAAAGTATTTGCGCGCTATGAATGGCGCAAACTTACAAAACTGGTTTTAAATCTTATATAAGAAAAACTTGAATAGTTATATGCAAAGCCAATGCGTATTCTTCTTACTCGAGCTACAAATTTCTGAACTAAATCACATATTTCTTCGATTTGCTTTTGCACAAATAATTATTATAATAAGTAATTAAGAGTTTTACTAATTGTAAACTTCTTATCTTTTATGTAATGATGGGTTAATCATTGGTGTATAAATATCTAGTTTTAGTCTTACAGGAAATGTGATTGTTATATAATGTAAATTTATATAAAGCATTTGATTGCAATCTCACTATTGATATCGTTATTAATAATATATGAGTCGAATTCAATGACTGTGAAAAGTGGGTCAATTCGGCGGTTCTCCTCTTTTCTTAAGTCGATTATTGTAAGAATGTTTAGTGTGAATGCAAAAACCAGTTTCTAAAGCAGTTTTGCAAACTTGAAGTAACTGTTTATATCGTTTTAAAAGTTTATGACTTATATATTTTTGGTAAACTTCGTTCACTAAATCTCAATTTTTGAGGATATGGTGTCTTCATATTTTTGAATATTCATAAATTGTCAAAATTTCGGTAAGTTTTAATAGAATTAAATTATAATTTGATTGAATATTATGTTGAATACAAGACTGAATTCTTGTATTCATGGATTGTTAAACTCTTAACAGACATGAGTGCAAACAACTCGTAACTAAAATGTCATGCAGTAGTTTAAAACATTTTCGAGCAGTAATGGTCTGCTCTTATTCTGCTTAAAGATCAAAACTGGAAAATAAAAATATTTACAAAAATGAAAAATCAAATATTTAAAATGAGTTTAAAGTTAGTAGAATTTGAAAACTGACAAACTTATTAGTTATTAAATATCTGATACAAATTGGGCTTTAATTTGTAACTATAACCACGTTCTCCTTGAAAACTGAAATTTTAAACAATTTCAATAAGCTTTAAGTCAAGGTGTAAACTATCATACAATGCACCCTTACATGAACGATACGAGAGCATAAGATATCATAAGATAATAGTAATAAAGTTTTTTACTTTCAAATCATACAATTTTTACTCATGCAATTCTTCAGACTTATTAAATTTTCAAGGATTGGATATCACCCAAAATGACACAATGAGGCAATAGTTTAGTTAAAGGCGTTTTCCGTTCCTAAAATGAGAATATTTTATGCATTTTAAATCTTTAGTAGTTTTAGATATTTAGGTTACGGGACCACATTTGCGACACCTACAACTTCTTTCTTCATATTCAAGCCTTAATTGGGGATTAATTAGAATTTCTTTATTTGTACTCTAAGTCATTGACCATTCGATAGATTCTATACAGTATTGCACAACTATTTTATAATTCCTTATTCAATAGTTTGAAATGACAATTCCTTAAAACTTATAGAAATCTTTGATCCATATAAAGAAAAATGTATTGAGTTGATTGATATTTTGGTTTTTAGAGCATCTCAAGAAAATCGAAAGCTTGAAGACTGATAAGAAGCAACTGCTGAGATGCCACCAGTCGTTCAATTGTCGCGAAGCATCTACGATACCGGCTATAATAGGGGAGATGACAATTTTGATGATATAGAAAACTTTGATGATGAAACTGATGAGAAGAGTCCCCTTCAAACTGATATCTATAACAGGTTTGCTTTTGATCACTATAATTGTGTGACTTATTGAATATAATTTCAAAAATATTTGTTTTGACATTTATATTTTCAGAAGTATTAGTGAACAGACAAAAGGATGGGATGTATTTGTGGTCACTCCAACTGACGATGAAGATGAAACATTATCTTCTAAATGGGTTGAAATTTTTCTCAGAGTTCTTAAAGTCATAACATATGTAATAACATTTTTTGTGGTCCTTTCGACTGCTGTTATGTCGAAAGGTATTATATTATTCATGACTTCTATTATAAGACCGAATCGAACGGTTTCACTTTGCAATCATGGAATACCAGGTTTAGAAAGAGATAAAAAGTATTACGCAGTCTATCAATACGACGATCCAGAGAGAATCGTTTGGATTTGGAGCTTATTCTTCATTTTAATTGTGCCCGAAATCATGACACTCTTTAGAAGTACACGGATTTGCACATTTAAATCTTATAAAATCCCAAATAAAACAACATTTATAACTGTAAGCAAATATTTTATTGAATCAAATTGAAGCTTTCATTATAAAAGCTGCACTTCTAACTCGTTAGCATAATGTCCTTCAGATATTTCTTTATAACAAAGTCTTTATTAACTTGGAATGCATTCAATTTTTTTTAATCAAATGAATAAAGTTTGAATTTGACTCAATTCTAGGTATTCATAATGGAAACTCTGCACACATTAGGTTTGGTGGCTCTTGTGTTCGTTATATTGCCTTCTCTTGATGTAGTGAAAGGTGCAATGCTTACCAATTGTTTGTGTTTTGTACCTGGATTTCTGGGAATGCTGTCAAGACATTCTGGAGAAAGCAAAAGAGTATTCAAGACAATACTCGATTTGCTTTCTGTGATCGTACAATTCGCCGGATTTGTGATTTGGCCGATTGTGGCCATAGAAGAAAGAAATAGTGTTGCGATCTTTATACCAATAGTGTGTTTCTTGGTTTCTCTGGGCTGGTGGGAAAACTTTGTCGACAAAAACTCATCCATTGGATTCATCAGAAGAATAGCACAAATCAAAAACAGATTACATAGAACTCGATATTTCACTTATATATTTATTTCAATTTGGAAAATGTTACTCATATTTATTTGCATGACTTTATCCGTGTATCTAATCGATGGAGGTGTCAAACATATATTCAGTAAATTCAAGGAATCGTTTGCATCGCATAAAATTCTAATACAAAGAGACAGATCAGATCTGATTACATTTGCGAATACCGACCAATTCGTTGGTATTGAAGGCGAAACATTTGAAATAAACTCGAGATCAGCGATACCACTATTGTTTATAGTGGTTCAAATACTGGCCACTTGGATATGTTATGTGGTCGCAAAGTTTACCTGCAAAATATGCATTCAGGGATTCAGTTTTGCGTTTCCGATCAGTCTTACAGTCCCCGTAACTATTTCAGCACTGATCGGATTCTGTGGCGTTCACTTCGATAATAAATGCAAGATTTCTGATTTCTTTATACCTAAATATCTATTTTGGTACTGTCATGAAGAGCCGTTCATTCGTGACGAGCCCTTCTTCAATATCCACGCAATTATGTGGTTGGGATGGCTTTTATCCCAGACTTGGATTGCTATTCATATATGGGCTCCAAAATGTGAAAGACTCGCCACAACTGAAAAAATATTTGTTAATCCAATGTATTGCGGAGTTATTATCGACCAATCAATAGCTCTCAATAGAAGAAGAGATGATGAGGAAGAAATCAAGAGCGAAGAGCTTAATCTGGAATCTGATGGCACGACAATGCAAGACCCGTCACAACATTATGAAACCATATCAGAACATATGGACGATAAGAAAAAATCGACAACTTTTAGTTCGGATCAGATCATACGCATCTACGCGTGTGCAACAATGTGGCATGAGACATCTGAAGAAATGATTCAAATGCTTAAATCTGTTATGAGAATGGATGAGGACCAGAGCGCCAGAAGAAATGCTCAAAAATATCTCCGTATTGTCGATCCGGACTATTATGAATTTGAGGGTAAATATTATCATACATTTGTGATTTAGTACGAAATTTCTGTTAATTTTTCCGATTTCAAAACTATGAACATTATGAACACTATTTTTAGTTAAGTAACATCTTTTATATCAAAAGTTTCACAAGTCTTTTTTGATTCAATATAGTTTCATAATGTTTATAATTTTTAATCTGAAAAAATTCAAAAAATATTTCGGACAATTTAAATGAGACACCGATTTATTATCTGAGGGGTTATAATAAATGCTTGATTTTCAGTCCACATTTTCTTCGATGACGCCTTTGAGTTATGCGATGAAAATGATGAAGATATGGTTGTCAATCGATTCGTTAAACAGCTCGTCGAAGTGATTGATACGGCTGCCAGTAATGTTCATCAATGCAACATACGATTGAAACTACCGAAGAAGTATCCGACACCATATGGCGGTCGACTTGAATGTGAGTAAAATTGTAATAAACTTTGCAGTGAATCGAATATTTCAAATATTATCAAGTTATGGAATAAGTTTTATTACTTTGAATATAAATAACATTTTATTTAAGGGAAAAATTTTGTTGAATAACAAATGAATTTATTTAATTTGTTAGTTAAGCTACAAAAACGACTTGAAATCCCTCACATTTTTGCGAATCACATTCATTTAAACAGAACTAACACTTCTGTAATACTTAATTAGTCTCAATTGGAACTCATTCATTCAATCAATGGTTTAATTTAACTCTTTTTCTTAGTGAAGACTTTATTTAGAAATTAAAAACAAATTCCGAGACCTTTCGACTTGAGTTGAAGTCTCGTGACGGAGACGAAAAATTAAATGAATATAAAACTAAACGTGATTACATTATTACAAAAGCTCGACTCAACTTAAAATTGTCAATTCTGAGAGTGATTCACAACAATGCGAAGGGATTCGGAAGCAAAAACTCTAGTATACAGAGTATCGCTTGTAACTTAGGATATCGTTACAGGATATTAAATGAACCTCAATTCTCAATCGCATAAATGTTTTTTATTTTAGGGCAAATGCCCGGACAGAACAAATTAATTGCACATTTGAAAGATAAATGCAAAATAAGACATCGCAAACGGTGGAGTCAGGTATTCATATAATTATTTTTAATTTTCAGTCAAAGACTATGAATAATATAAAACCAAACAAAACTTTGAAAGTTTAAAAAAGTTTTTAACATGAAAAACTTCATTTTTAGGTGATGTACATGTATTACTTACTCGGACATCGACTCATGGAATTGCCAATAGATGTGAACAGAAAGGCAGTGATGGCTGAGAACACATATTTGCTGACATTAGACGGAGATATTAATTTCAGACCACATGCAGTACAGCTTTTGGTAGATTTGATGAAAAAGAACCGTAATTTAGGCGCTGCCTGTGGTCGCATTCATCCCGTGGGCTCAGGGTTTATGACTTGGTATTCAATTTGAATAAATTAAAGCCAATTGACCTAAAGTTAAATAAGATATTTGTTCAAAAGGTACCAAAAATTTGAGTACGCAATCGGCCATTGGCTTCAAAAAGCAACAGAACATATGATTGGCTGTGTATTATGTAGTCCGGGATGTTTTTCATTGTTCAGGTATGAGCTAAAAAGTTTCAAAATTGTTTAATAAAATCTTAGTTTTTTCAAAATTAAGTCACACTTAACTGTTTGAATATTATGCAAAAGTTGTAAATAAAACTTCAATTGAAAACAGGGCAAAGGGTTTAATGGACGACAATGTGATGCGTAGATATACTACAAAATCAGACGAAGCTCTTCATTATGTGCAGTACGATCAGGGCGAAGATCGATGGCTCTGCACTTTGTTATTACAGAGAGGATATAGAGTCGAATATTCTGCTGCATCCGATGCTTACACTCACTGTCCAGAGGGATTCGGAGAGTTTTATACACAGAGACGTCGTTGGGCACCATCAACAATGGCCAATATAATGGACTTACTCGGAGATTATAAACGAACCGTTAAAGTGAATGATAATATTTCATTGCCATATATCATATATCAAGGAATGTTAATGATTGGTACTGTTCTGGGTCCGGGAACTATATTCCTGATGTTGGTCGGCGCTATGGTCGCAGCCTTTCGTATCTCGAATTGGGACTCATTTTACTTCAATATATATCCCATTTTATTCTTCATAGTTATTTGTTTTGTAGCTAAAAACGAGATTCAGATCTTTGTGGCGCAAATACTTAGTGCCGCCTATTGTTTGTTAATGATGGCTGTATTTGTTGGACAAGCCATTCAAATGACTGAAGACGGTCTCGGCTCTCCATCGGCTATATTTTTCATGTCATTGACTGGTAGTTTTCTAGTGGCAGGTCTTCTCCATCCCCAAGAATTGAGTTGTTTGGCACCACTTCTACTTTATTTTCTAAGCATTCCGTGCATGTATTTATTGCTTATTATCTATTCGTTGATCAATTTAAATGTTGTGACGTGGGGTACCAGAGAAGTTCAGACTAAGAAGACTAAAAAAGAAATGGAAGAAGAGAAAGAAGCTGCTGAAGAGATGAAGAAAAAGAATTTGCTCGGATTTCTCAATATGGGAGATAATAAGAAAGAAGAGGGAAGTATTACTTTCAATTTGGCCAATCTCTTCAAATGCATGTTTTGCACGTATCCAAAGCCTAATGAAGAGGCGATACATTTGATCAAAATTCAAGACCAACTCGACTCAATCAACACAAAGCTCACAACTTTAGAGAAAGGAATAGATCCGAGCGGTCAATCAAAGAGAACATCAATTGGCAGAACTGCAAGATTTTCAGATAATCTGTCGACTGTTACTGAAAATGAAGAAGAGGAAGAAGAATTTGGTTCAGATACATCTGAAATGAATATGGATGAAAAAGAATCAGATACTAAACATGATCGGGACGACCTCTTAAACCCGTATTGGATTGAAGACAAGGATTTGAAGAATGGTGAAGTGGCGTATTTGCATCCGTCAGAAATTCAATTTTGGAAAGATTTAATAAACAAGTATTTGTTCCCAATTGAGCAAAATAAGGACCATCAGGCAAGGGTTGCCTCTGAATTGAAAGAACTTCGTAATCGAGTCGTATTCGGATTTTTCATGTTAAACGCGCTCTTCGTTTTGGTTGTATTTCTACTTCAACTTAATAAAGAAATACTTCACGTCGATTGGCCGCTAGGCGTCAGAGAAAACATTACTATAAATCCAGACACTAATGAATACATTGTCGATAAAGAATATCTTGAACTCGAACCGATTGGTTTAGTTTTTGTAATATTTTTCGGTAGTATTTTAGTGATACAATTCGTTGGAATGCTCTTCCATCGATTCGGAACACTTTCTCATATTTTAGGTGAGTTTAGTATCAGAGTTATAAACTTCCCTCAATTCGGTTACACAAGAGTTTAGTTGCAGTACAATATTGTAATTAATGAAGAGCATAGGCTTGAAAATCTCGAGCCTGAGCCTGAGCCTAGGCTCGAAATACTGTAATATTTGTAATATTAACATATCTTTTCTGGTTAAGTTTGAGTCAGAAATGTAGGTCTTATTTCAATCCAACTTAATGTATAGTAAAGATGTCTCTTTTTCAAAGTTTAATCGACCAGAAAACAAAATAACTTTATAATATTATTGTACTGGCATTTAATTGAAAAGGTCTTCATTTTCTCTAAACTTTTCAGTCGAGATGTGTATCTTTTTTTAAAAATATTTTAAATTTCAATCAGCTTTAAGGCCTTCTGAGCGAAACAAAAATAGTTTCTTAAGTGCATTCCAGTGTAGATAAGAAAAAATAATTGAATTATGAAAACTGCGGAAAACCCTCTTAATTACATATATTAGTGAGAGTTTTATTAATTTGAAAATAGAATTTATACTCTATTGTTATGCATATTTCAGCGTCTGTTGAGCTTTCGTGGTGTTCACCTAAAGTTGAAGACGTAAACGATGACGCTTTCATTGATAAAAACGCGATACAAATTGCGAGACAATTACAGCGCTTGAGAGGAATAGATGAAGACGACAAAAGTGATGATTCCAAGTATGGAAATCGTGTGGAAAAGAGAAAAACTATTTTCAATTTAGAGAAACGACTTCAACAACAGCGCAGAATTGGAACTTTAGACGTGGCTTTTAGGAAAAGATTTATGAATATGTCTAATAACATGGCAGAGGGTATGACTCATATGACTAACTATTACTACTAATGATTAACTATTACTATTTGAATTGTTTTACAGGAACTCCAGTACTCGGAGGGATCAGAAGTAAAGAGCATTTTCTCGCTCTTGAAAGACGAAGAAATACATTAATAGCCGGCGAATCACACAGTCGTCCGGGTATGCAAACATTGGGTGCCAAAAATGAATTCGTGAGGAACAAAAATCGGTCCACTTTGGACTCGAAAAGACCTCGAACTGTACATGACACAAATGGTGGTCTTTCTAACAGATCATTCATTCAAGATTCTGATGAAGACGACGACAGTGTTGTCATTGATAGAGGAGCCATGAATTTAAATATTTATAGCCCGGGTTCGAGACTCAGTATGAATAGCAGTGTTGGCAAAAGACAAAGTCATAACTTATGAGTTCAACCGTTTCGTTTAGGGAAACAGATTCTTATTTAATATAATTCATAAATTCATTTATAATAAAAAAATAAAATTATTTTCGTTTAAAAATTCAATAAAATTTTATTTACTTTTCTACTGACAATGAATTTAATTCATCTTCAAGAATATCTAAATCATCTTCTTCTGCAAATAAGGCTTCATCGATAGGCGCACTCTCAACAACATTGTCATCAAGACCTCCGGCAGCGATTGCCGGAGTCTTATCGGTTGGTAAACAGAATTCTCGTTTAATGGTTTGAGTTCCGGAGCCATCAGTTTCTATCGCTTCATTAACTAAAGTTTCTAAATTAATCTCTTTATAGATTAATTGGTCACCTTCTTCTTCATCATCATCTCGTGGAATATTATCGAAAGCCGTCTCTCCGTCTTCCATGTCTTCATCTTTAGCTAATTCAGGATTGAATGTAAACATTTCACGACCACTTAATCCCACATTCTTTCCTGCCTTGAATTCAGCTCTTTTCCTATCATTTTCTTTCTGGTCTTTGTCTTGTTTCTCACTTATTTTCCTTTTCTTCCACTGTAAAAAGGATTCTAAAGTAATTCTCGTTAAATCGTATCCTAATTTTGCTCTTTCTATTTCGACCAACTCTTCAATAGTGATGTCATCCTTTTTGTCCTGTTTCTTCCTGTCCTTATTGAGCACAAATCCGGGCGGAAGTGCGTGTCTATAATGGCATTTATCGCCTCCGTTCGGACACTCCCAAAACCAGCCGTATTTGTTTAGTTCCAGAGCTTATTTGCAAATAAAGTATTTCAAAATTCAATACTAGTTTCAAATTCAATATAAAAGTCATTGAAAACCTTCTATAAAATGTTTGCAAATGATGTCAGTTGTGGGCAATTTCTTTTCTCTTTCTCCATGTTTTTTCTCGACCACTTCTTTGAGCTTCTCTTCGTCCCAGTTCTCCATATTGTCATCATTTGCCTCATTTCTCTCATCGTAATAAAAGCTCTTTTTCTCACTCTTTCTGTCGAGAGTTAAGTCATGAGAAAACTTGCATTTATCTCCTTTAGTGCATTGGCCAGACTTATAGAAAGCACACAACACAGACTTGGGATCAACTCCTTTCTCAACCTTTTGAGTCATTACAGGTCTAAATATTTGATTCAATTCTTCCAATTCTTTCTTTTTTTCATCTTTTTTAGCGGCTGCCGTCGGCTGAGTTTCCAACTATTCATTAAATACAAAAATCAATTAATACATCAATTAAATAAATAAATAAAAATGAAGTGAATGTGTGGCAGACCTTCTTTGATGGCTGTCCTGAAGATTTGACCTGATGTTGAACGTGTTGAATGAATTTCTGTGTTTTTGCGCCCTTTTTGTTCTTAAGACCAAACGTTTTGTCCTAATTAAACATCAATTTATTAATTATTAAATTATTTAAAAAAATATTGTATTCAAATAATTAATAAATACTTCAATAATTTTCTCTTTCTTCTTATTTTCGGTCTTTTTACTAGTTTCTGGTTTACTCGTCTTTTTTGGTGGCATTTTATTAGTTATTTATTTGTCAATACTCTTCATTCACTAATTGTTTAATTATTTATATATTATTAATAAATAAATTGAATTGAATTATTTTTTAGAAAAATATTTGAAATAAAATATAAAAAACACATTTGATTGCATGATATTATGGCCGCACTATAGAGAGAGACCTTTTGTTAAACCCCTTTTCACAGTTTAGGCACTGTATACGTTCTATACAGCAAACTCTCTTCAAGTTATTTTTATTAAATAAAATCGAGAATAATTTGATAATAAACTTTTATTGTGAATACATTATACGAAATATTTAACATAAACTCAATATTGAAATGAATGTTTGATATGAAATAATTGTTAGAATTTGATAGAACTTATACAGTGCCTAAACTGTAAAAAGGGGTTTAACAGAAAGGTCTTTATATACTGCGGCCGTAATACTTATGATTGAGTAATCAATTAGTTTTCAATATTAGCAATAGATGTCTCATTCAGTGTTGATCACAATCAAGTTTGTTATACAGGTAATCGTTATCTATTTTTTCTATACAAAATTAGGATCAGATTATGATATCTTTGAAACATTAAGTTTGCATCGTTTTAACCATAATTCAAATTATAAATACTGTATTAAGAATTGACTTTTCATTTTTAATCAATTACTCAAACCTGATGGTAATCATAGTTGTCTCACATTTTTAAGTCATACCTTAAAAGTTTTTCAAAGTTGGTCACTCTCTTGTGTTGAAACCATTTCGTGAATTTCAGGTTACAAGAAAAAAGGTAAAACTTTTTATATTTTCACTTTTAGACTCAATGATCCTTCAAATCTGTAGTGAATCGACTGAGTATTTGGTCTTATCGATGGTTATATAAAGTGGAATCAGATCCAAATACAGTATGTTATTTGAAGAAAAAAAATTAAGTTTCAACTCTTCTTATGATAATTTGTTAACTTTTATGAGTAAAACTTTTCGAAACTTAATTTTAATATTTTGAACAAACTTATTTAGGATACTATTCAATGATCAACATTTAAAACTTTTCAGTTAAATTATGTCAGGTTTGATAGTAAAATACAAAAAAACTGAGAGTTTCAAAATGTAGTGTACAATCATTTGAATATTTAAATATATAAATCTATAATAATATAATAAAATAAAATAAAATAAAAATAATATAATAAAATAATATATAAATCTTAGGTATTATACAGTGTATTTCAAAAGTTTAAGATCTGGTATGTTTCCATCAATAACTTTTGAACGAATTGAGATAACTTTCTGAAACTTTAATCAAATATAAACTGTATTAAAGCATATTTAATGTGAAAATTTGATCAAATTATCTCAGATATTGGATGAGTTATAACCATTTTGTTGAAAACATAAGCTTAAGATGAGCTAATTTTTCTTAATTAACAATTGGTTAATGCCCGCACACATTAAATGCTAAAAATCATTGCTAAGAATGTTGTTTGAAATGTTTGTTTGTATTGACTCGTCCTATAAGTAATCGTAAACTTAAAATATGGGAAAATGATTACATTTAAGTGACGACGAAAGAGGTCTTATTAATGGCCTAAGACTTGCGAACTCTTATAGAGAAATTGCAACACTTAATTCAGGTCAGGTCGTCCTTCAAAACTTTCTGAACGCGAGAAAAGAAGAATAAGGAACTATACTAGCAATAAGACAATAAGTTTACCACAAATTAAAAAATGATCTGAAATTGCGTTCG
>JAQFZT010000899.1:0-19241 GCA_034696325.1 Camisiidae sp.
GTGATGTTTGTGTAGGAAATGGTAATAATTTAGGCATTTCTGTAATATTAATCAATTTTGATAATTGATTCATAACTGATTAGTCAACATTTGCATACCTTCAGCTTTAATAACATTAAAAAATAAGTTAATCACAAACAAAACAACGTGAATATTCATTTTGCTGTTTGAGTTGATGCATATTTTGAGATCCATTTTTTGAGCACAAATTACTTAAAATTAGTGATATTATTAGCGCCACATTTTGCTTAAAGATCAATCTGAGATCTCTGGCGGCAGTTTTCATTTAAGATATAGTCAACTCATTAAGTATATTTACCAATGAATTCGTGAACTTATTCGTGAGAAATGCATTGCTTTTACGTACAAACGGATGCATTTTTCAATACAAGCATTAGATTAACTTAAGAAATGATACTAAATTTAAACCACTTGAGAAGATGATTAATACTAAGATATTTTATGGATTGGATACAAAAATGAAAAAATATATTAAACTAAAGTTTATCAATCCATCCGTTCAATATCTCTTTCAGACCGCTTTTGAAAATCAAAATTACAATTAATGAAGTGAATGATCAAACTTCAAAAGGTTTCTCGAAAATATGAGTATAAACGTATCTCAATGAATAGTAATGTGCAGAATAAATAGTAATTTTCTCAATTTTTACTGAATCTAATATCAAAATATCTTATATAAAACAAAATTTAACTCGAACTGTAACGCACTGTAAGGTAAGGCTATACTCAAACTCCATAATTATAAAAATGATTAAAATACTTTTTTGAGTTTAGAACTCTAAAATTGTTGCAAAAGTTGCTTTATTGAAACTTCATTATATATCTACCGATTTTGGCATATCTTTTATAAAATGTTTTTGAGTAACTAATAATAAGTAAAAATGCCGTATATAAAAGAATTTAAAGGTTTCGATTTATTACTCATTAATTTAAATTTTATTCAATCATTTAACTTAAGACAATATAATTAATTTTTTTAATCAATTGACTCAATTATTTGATGCTATTATGAACTTATATATTATTTAAAGTTCTTGAAAAACGTGAGAAATTCAATATATACTTCTCAATAAAGTACTAATGATTTCTAATATAAGTTCGTTAGTGTGCGAAATGATATAATTCTGTAAAATTTTAATTAAAACAATAATTTGTTTGGTTTCTCCAGAACAAGTCAATGAACTATCATTTTTTGTATTGTTAAGAATTTGTTCGAGTATTTGAATGCCATGATTGATATCCGTTATATTTTCCATTTGATTAGTGATAGTGTCTAACCAGCACTCACTAAAATCAGGTCCATTTTCATCAAACACACCATTTTGACGGCATTTCCATTTGATTGTTTCATTTCCATAATTACACTTTACTTGAGACATTTCTCCCAAACGAACGGATGGCCAATGAGTTATGCCATACTCTCCATCGTAATGACCATCAAAATTGCATTTCGGAACTTAAAATTAAATTATATGAAAATTTATTTATTCAGTCAATAATCCCTTTTAATGAAAACTCAAAACAGTCTAATTTTCTACAAAAAGTATGAAACGTTTTTATTAAAACTTGTAATTTTCGCAGTAAATCCGTATTCTATTTCTTACTTATTGAGAACTAATAGAGAAAAATAAAAAGCCATTATTGCAAATCACAAACACATTTCGGTTAAAGTAATCAATAGATACACTTAATAATGTGAGTCTAATTCTCATATAAAAAAATTTAAGTTAAAAGTCATATAAAGAAATAAAGTTAATTTCAATTTATGAGATATAACTTTAATAAAATAAATGCAATTATTAGTTTGTATTTGATTGCTATTGAAGAGAATGGCAGAGCCGTAATCATAAACTGATTACAGATAACTTCTGTATAAATTAAGATAAGAATATAGTTAAATGGATTCAAACCTTGTAATGCGATCGGAGATGTAGTGAACGAGTATTCAGCTTCAGTAATACCCGCCTCATTATATGCTATTATCCTAAGATGATAGGAAGTCGAAGGCATTAAATCACTTAAAACAATAAGCTTTTGATTTGGGATCACACGATTGGATAATGAAATCCATTCATGACTTTTCAGTGATCTGTACAACACTTCAAACTTGTTTATAGTACAGCCGCCTGTAATGCAAAGTTTTACAAAAGAAACTCTTTATTATTGAAAGCGTTTATTAATTGAGAGAAATTTTTACCTATTTTTAAACTTTTATGATTTGTTATTATAATAGAAAATATTTTTAATTGAAATGATGTATACCGTCATGAAAGGCATCTAAAGATATAGTGGCGGTGAATGTGTTGACCCTTAGCAATGATTTCTTAACGGGTGGAACAGGAGCTTATGAGTGATAAACAATAATAGTTGATAAAACATCAAAAAAGTAAAATAGATATGAAAAACTGAAAACTTATGATTAGATGACTCACGAGTTCCTTTTGTTTTAGTGGACACAATACTACTCGAATCACTCTTTCCAACAGAATTAAAGGCAGTCAAGTAATACTGATAGCGAGAGCCACACCTCAGCCATTCATGAGTATATGATTTGGTATGATTTAATCTCAATTGTTGCCAATCTTCAAATTGTTCCTTATGATGTAGAATGAATCCTATCAATGATAAAATGCATTTTTATTTCTCTCCTGACGAAGTAATTTAGTCTCTAATACCTGTAGCCGGAGTGGAGTCAGTCATTTTCCATGAGAGTAGGATTGAATGGGCGGTCGCGCTCACAACACGTAGAATAGGACTCGATGGAGGATCTGTTTTAATCACATTAAATACAAATTATTCAGATCCGCATCACATTATTCATGATAAAACTTAATAATTTCACGTTAAAACTTATCCCTAAATTTTTGGGTTCAAACTTCTATTTTAACTGCATTTTATTGCCGGTTTTGCGAAACAGGATAATCCTAATCTAGAAAGTCATTTATTAGAATAAATGTATAGAAAATATTTCGAGTCAATGCTTTTAATTAACAAATAAATAAATTCTATGATTCCTGGATATTAAGCTTCTCTGAATGCTTGTTCTGAGTCGTCATATCAAACACATTGCGAATAACATAACAATTTAGTTAATGAATGGATTGCATAAATTACTAATTTATCAGTAAATACACTATAATTTCAACTGAAATACTGTTGACTTATTGTTAGAATAGAGCTCTGTTATGAAGCTTTAAACATAAATACATTCACAATATTTCTTAAACTCCAAACAGAAGATATGATCAAATGGTAAGATCTGTGAAATGGAACTTTTTAATGCAAATTTGATATTAGCAAACATTGCCTTCAAATTTGAATAATTCAATGCTAAAAAGATTTATAATTGTGACTTAAAATCAGAATATAATCAACTGGTGAAAGAGAAGAATAACATTTTATAGATTAAAAGCCAAGACTCACCCATTTCTAAAGTTTTGACAAAGACTGGCTCTGATGAAGGACCGGCTCCTTGTATATTAAAAGTCTGTACTATAATTTGATATTCGGTCGAAGGCTTTAGATCTGATAAAGTACACTCTTCAACAAATCCATCGTTGTTTACTTCGAGTGATTTATAAAGAAAAGGAGTATATTTTTGTTGATGATCTTCAGAATCTGTGACTTTGTATCCCACATAATAGCCTCGAATAGTGCCGTGTTGTAGATCTTTTCGGGGAGGTTTCCAACTTACCTATTCTTTAATAAATAAACACTTTGTAAACATCATTTATGATAAGTTTTTCATAAGTTTTATAACACATGAAAACAAAGAAAACTCATTTAAAAGTTCTAATACTGCACGATATCATAAACTATTAATACATAACAATAGAAACAAATCCTGAATTCAAATTATTTAATTCGAAGTGATTTATAATATATTTTAAATAAATGAAAGTATTTTTGCTATCAATTATTAATTGTAAACTTCAAAAGTTGTGACAATAATCTATAATTTTAACTAAATTCCAATCATAGAAAGGTTAAAAAAGACTAAAACAAAAGAGAAAGAAAATAAATAAATAGCGTATTATTTTTAGCGACCTTAATCAAATTTGAGCTCAAAGGAACGGCTTTGATATCTAATGGTGGACCTCCTGGTGGTTCTTCAGCTGTCCTAAGTATTATCACATCCGTTGGCTCACTCTTTCCGAGTCCATTAATAGCAAATACTCTTATCTGGTAATTGGTTACGGGCTGTAGGCCTTCAACTAGAACTGATGTCTCTGATGCTGATATCGTTACGTTATGCAAAAGAGAAGTCCATTCATCTAACGATAAAGAAAAAAAAAATTTTTCTTTACGTTTAATTCAGGCTTTTTTATTGAAAAAAAAAAATAAAAAAAAAGAAATTCAATAACTGAAAGCAATGGTCCAACACTTACCGCTGTCGAGCTTATATTGAACTAGATAATGAGTGATAGAACTGTTACCACTGTATGGCGCAGACCATGAAATTTTAGCTGATCTTCCGTTGTAGTCCATCACTTTGATGTCTTGCGGAGTGTCAGGTAGTTCTAGTTCTATAATAAAATTCTAGAGTCAATTTAGGGGTTATTTTAAAAACAAATGTTCGCTTAAATATTCAATAACAATCTCTCTTAAACTTAAATACCTTGCATTGCATTCCCGATTATCGGAGATATCATTAATATTAAGAAAACCAAAATACGCAACATTTTCGTTCAATAAGTTTAGCTATTATTTCAAATATTCAACTCAATGAATATTATGGCTGTGCAAATCAAAGCCTTTATTTTTGTGAAAACTTTGTCCAATTTTTGTAGAAATATTTCAAGGGTTTGCCTTTAAATATAAGAAACAAAACCAATTATAAATCTTTTAATAGAATTGTTTATAACTTTTATTCTGTTTATTGACTTTTAAAATATTTTATAACTAATTTTATAATCTGAATGGGCCCACACATTGTAATAATTTTCGGAATGTATAAATAAATTCAGTGATAATATTAGCACCAGATTTTGTTTAAAGTTTAACTTGAAATCTATAGCAGTTGTTTTCCGTTATGATACAGATTTAGTTAGTTATATAAATCAATGAATTTGTTAACTTATTCGTGAAGAATGCATTACTAGTTATAAACTAATTAAATTTTTATTACTAGCTTAAGATTAACTTAAGAAATTGTTCAAAGAATAATTAAAAACTCTAAAAGAAGTTGATGAATACTAAGATATTTTATAAATCGATTAAAAAATGAAAAAATACTTGAAAATAAAGCCTTACAATTAGTTCGTTGAATATTTTGTTCAGAACATTTTTGAAATGTCTTTAAATGTGATCAAAAGTTAAAAGATCTCTCAAAAATATTGATAAAAGAATTCCAAAGAATAGTGATTTACAGGAATAAAAAGTGAAGTTCAAAAATTTTTCTTCATATATTCCAAATAACTTATATAATTCAAAATCTAACTTTAACTGTAACGCACTGTAAGGCACACAAATTCTACGAACTCTATAATTAAAAAACATAACTAAAATAATTTTTTGAATTATTGTAAAAGTTAGAAATTGATTGTTGTTTTTCTAAGAATCTATTTTCTAAAACCTTTTTTTGTTTGTTTAATAACTAATAATAACTAATACTGGATATAAAAGAATATAACATACCATAAAATGTATTGTCCAAAGATTTAAAATATGAATCTTAAATGAATATTTTATAATGAATAATAAAGATTTTAACGATCATAAAACTCAGATAAGAAGATATATCATGATAATTACATGAAACAATATGATTGATTTATATTTAAATTTATAAAAACAGTTTGAACTAAATGAAAATATGAATATTTTTATTTAAAATGATGGATAGATTTATAATTGCAACTCATTTGTCCGACAACTCATTATATTAATAGTAAATAATGTAAAAGTGAAGATGAAAAACAATTTGATGAGCTATCTTTAACCAATTAATTTTTAATATGATTAGAAGAAAATGCGTTCTTTGACTTATCTTTCAAATCTATTAAATTAATGGGTACCACAAATCAAGTGAGAATTCATGAAAATGAGTTCAATTACTCACGACACGATATTCAGACTTTATCAATTACGGTAAGTTACAAACTTTTGGTAGTGTGACCAGGTATATATAATTCAATTCCGAATTGTAATTCTTTTTATATTCATAAAAAATACAAACAACGCATTTCTCCGGACATACTTTTATAGATCAGAAAAGAAAAATAATATAAACTTACAATTAGTTATGAAGTTATTGCTGTGTATTCACAATATATTTATATAATTCTTTATATTTAAATATAGAAAAAAACAAACAAAAATTATTCAAGCATTTCAAGGTTAACGTAAAGTTAAGTTTGTATGATAACAATCATTCAATTTTAACATTTTTGCGCTGAAAAAGGAAAAATTCTGTCAGTTATAATGAAAGTTGTTTCAAACAATAGAGTAGAAACACATCAAAAAATATTTGACAAATGAAACAAGTGTTCAGTCATTATGAAATTCAGTTTTTTTCTATTAATAGAATTCTATTAAGACTTGTGGTATTTTTTTTAATAAACTTTGTATGTGTTATATGGGGTCATGTGATGGTCAGATAATACTACTCTTCTATATTATTAAAAGTTGAATTTAAGACATGAAATGAGCGAAAACATAGAACACATTCGAAATACAAAGAACGCTTACATCGTTGTGCTCAAGCATTTTCATTGTTTCGCTAAATCCTTAAAATATTAAAGATTAATTCAGAAAATTTGAGTATAATTATAACTTCCCTCCACTTATTGTTTTAATTATTATTTAATATCTCCGGTTTTGGGAAACGAATAAGAATATAAATGTAGAAAAGCTGTTGAGCAATGGATGGATCAGTTGAAGATAATAAATGTTTACATCAATTCTAGAGATTTCAAATAAAATAAATTTAAAATCCTTAAAATTTATGAATCTGTAACAAGTAAGTTTTACCGATCAGTTGGGAAACGAATGAGAATATTAATGTAGAAAAGCTGTTGAGCAATGGATGGGTCAGTTGAAGACAATAAATCTATATTGAATATAATAATTAAAATAATTTTATTGATATAGAGAAGAATTGCTTCATTCACATAAAACCCTATTGAATGTACTGTAATTTGCATTACGTTACAACTGGAGTATAACTTACTATTGACTGACTATACATAATATTAGGGTTTTATAAAATAAATACTTTTAGCATCATGCAAATCAACTCTAGAGATTTCAAATAAAATAAATTTAAAATCCTTGAAATTGATGAGTCTTTAACACCTAAGTATAGCAAATTCTACTTTTGAATGTCAATCATTTTGTTTATAGAAAAAGCTGAATTTCATAATAACTGAACACTTGTTTTATTTGTCATTTATTTTATGATATGTTCTATTTTATTGCTAAAGACCTTAAGACACGTTTCATTAAACAATTTTTTCTCTGCATTAATCAGTTTAAAAATCTATAAAATAAAATCCAAAAGTTTTTTCAAACAATTCAAGTGGATTGGATGTTATGGAGATTCAGCTGTTGAAGGAGTTGATGGGGTTAAGTCTGTTATAGAGATTTTGCTTTTTGAGGAAGGTTTTGCAGTTAATGGTGTCATGAAGATTGTATATATTTGAACAATAAGTCTAGAATTCATTATTAAATATTCTTAGAACTAATGTGAGTCATTGAGTCTAAAGATCACTAACTTAAGCATTCAACCGGAGGAACATTATAAGAAACAAAATTTTGTAAAAAATGTTCTGTTTAATTATGAATAATATGTTGAATTGAAATGAAATAATAAGTAATATTTGAATATCCGCTTAAATTACTCTATTCTTTAAACAATCATTTCAGTATTTTGAATGCAGACTTAAGTATTTAAACCGAAAAGTTATTCAGTTTTTAATAGACTATAGAGTTATTTAGTTTTGAACTTTCGAGCGAAACAATGAGAAAATTGATATAAAATTTTTAATGATTTTTGGATTGTTTGGTCACAGTTTGTTTAGGTGAAAGAAGTATTCAGTTAATTCTGACTGTGCCACAAATGAATGTTGTGCTATACAGGGTCAGAAATAATGATTGTCCCTTAGTCTAGAGCAAAAACAATTTCAGATCGAATTCTACGTTTAAGGACATATTTAAAAACTTTTTTTGAGAAATCAGTATGAGAGCCTTGAATTTACGAATAAGCTTAAAATAAATTTTCAAATAAATCAGCATTTTTTCAGAATAAATCATATTTCAATGAAATGAAAATTATATTCATTTTTGGGACACAATAACTTTGGATGACAACTAGGGATGACCACACGTTTCCGAGAAATAGACTTTTGGAAATTAAATTTCCCATATGACTCCATTAAAAAATTTTCATCTTTTATTTGCCGCACTGCTACCAGAAATTTTTTTCCCTACACCCCACCCATTTGTATGAAACTTTTTGGTATTTAATTGATATAACTGAGTCATCTGATATAATTATTGACTGGATCCGACCCGAGACTGACTTTCTATTATTCTTCCGTTTTGCTAATGTTAACTGACCAGAAGTGGTCAGTCTCGGGTCTGATTTGGTTAAATATGGTATCAAATGACTCAGCTCAATGAACTGAATCCAACGATGAATCATATATGGGGGTGGGCTGTCGGCAAATTATTGATTTCAGATGAAAAAAATACTGATTTATTTGAAAATTTTGAATGTCAATTATTTTGTTTATAGAAAAACTGAATTTCATTACAGGTGAACACTTGTTTTATTTGTCATTTATTTTATGATGTATTCTACTTTATTACTTAAGACACTGATTATTATACAATTTTTTTATTGTTGATAAAAATGTTGAAACTCAATAATTTCGGTGACCTATTCGGGGATTCATGGTTGTGATTGTGGGTGTACAGGAGAGCTAAAGATTCGAAAGTAGGGTCATTTAATATATCTCAACAGCGAAGCTTATGACATGAGACGCTTCTTTTTAGCCCCCACCACACTGTTAAAAACCTGTTAAGACTCCTCTTCAAAAATACATACCTCCGGAGAAAAATTCCTAAAAACCATTGTGTTCAGTTTTTTAAGCAGTCGAATAACATATACCATAACATCTAAGCCCCGGTATATAAGTAAATCGGCACTCATCCCTTAAAAAATTTGATTCAATCAAATCAAAATTTCGAGCTTTTAAAAGCATTCTTCTAGAGAGGGAAACTTTATGACTTAAATAATATTCATATGATATATTAATTAAAAATAAACTTGAAATATCAATTCTATATCAATTTAATGATGTTTTTTTAAAGTTGGAAATGAATACTTATTTCTAACATTAAATGATTTATTTCATATAATCTAAGAGATTATATAACGTAACTTATTTAATGCTATGTTTTTAATGTTGTTTTGTTTCAAATTAATTGAAAGCGATAAAAAATTGTATATTTCGAATAGTTTTAATCCAAAGTTTATAATTTACAATCCCTTTTGTAGATTTTGTTTCATCTTAAATCTTCTTATAATCATTACTATTTCATTTTTGTTTATTATCAAAAAACCCTAAAATGATTTAAGTCAGTTTTTGGACACCTCATTTTGCTTTGGCAAGCATTCAAATTGAGCTAACTTACCTGGTTATATACTCAAAATTTTAATGCTCTCTAATAAGAAAATAATTAATAGTTTACTAAGATTTTAATGTTATCATTATAATTCATTTTTTGTTTTAATATTCAATAAATTATGTATAATTTCTCATTATATCCAATGATTGTAAAAGTAAACATAAAATTTCAATTGGTTAAAGTTATTCTGTTTTTTCTTTATAAAATGAGGACTGAAGTTAAAAGTTGTATATCATTTTGTATTTTATGGTATTTTTTGGTTTGTTCCGTTCATCATAAATAGAAAAGTCTCTTCGGAAAGATATAATCTTGAAGGATTTAAATTTAGAAGCTATCAATGCATCGGTAAATTTGTGATAATTAAAGAGATTATCAGAGTGAGGATACTCATCTTAACATTTTGGATTAATATTTTTAATAAATTTTAATTAATTAAATTGATTTGTCTCCCTAATTAGTTATATCCCGTTAGCATCGAATGGTAATAATAAGTAATAGCATTGAGTATTGGTTATGAGATGTCAACTTCATACAAACCGCATCACTTGCTGAGTGATGGGTACATATCTTTCCTGGACCAATGTACACAAGTTTTCATATAAGCACTTATTCGTTCAATTAGTATCAAATTTGAGTTCAGTATCAACTCATTCGTAACAAAAAAAAGTTATTTGAAAAATATGTAGACCTGAGCCGATTCGAACACAAAACATATGAGCCCAAATTGTGATTTGTTACCACATTGACCACTAGAACAAACTGACTAATTGTATTATAAAAACAATAACTACAACTTTTTGAATCAATTTTGAACAATATTTTTAGGTTTACATGATGTTCAACATAATATTTACTATTATAAAAGTGTTCCAATACGTTATTTTAAATTTCAAATAACATTCATTCTTAATATTTTCAAAAAAGACTAAAAAATTGTTTTTAGATAATTACTATAGTTAAATATAATTGAGTCATTAATATATTATAAATTTACCCAAAATGACTCGATTATTAATTGAAAGTCAGATAATTTTCCCCGAAATAAATTATCTGATCTGTATATTATCTCGAAGTAACTACTCCTTCCCATCAACGCAAATGAATCTCTTTTTACGCTTATCTGCAATTTTACAGGTATTTGTTATAAGGGTGAAAACTTTGTTTCCGATTTTGTATTTAAAAGTTTTCCTCAAATTGAATGCTCAAATATTTAATATCAATTTTCTTTATAACTACTCTAAAATGTCTTATTGTAATAATGTTGAATTGTTATGAGAAAAAATATGGGATTACATATAACTCTTCTACTTCGCGGAAGAAGTCACAACTTTTGATCACATTTATCATTTTAATGTGTAAAATTACATCTTCTCCCACTAATTTAAACTAAATAAGTTTTGATTCATTATGCTAAATAAAAGAAAGAAATAATAATAATCCAAAGGTCTATGAAATGAAAGTTAAATATTATATCATAGAAATTCTATCATTAAAGTTGTAAAGTATTAGATAAATGACTCAATGAAAAATATAACTCAAATGTATAGATTAAGAGATATGAAGTATCTCTTTTAATGTTACATTTGTACTTAGACATAACGTATGCAATAATTATTTTCATAAGTCTATATTAAATTTGGAAGTTTATTAAAAATATGATTTATTTCGAAGTTCTCTTATACGAATACTCACTTTGAACTATAGTTAGGAAATTTGTTCACAATTGATGAAAGTTTGAAATGTGGAATAGAATAATATTATATACATTTTATTTTAAAATTATATTTTGCC
The DNA here is from genome assembly GCA_034696325.1 of Camisiidae sp. Classification (NCBI taxonomy): domain Eukaryota; kingdom Metazoa; phylum Arthropoda; class Arachnida; order Sarcoptiformes; family Camisiidae; species Camisiidae sp. Next base: position 11,446 of record JAQFZT010000899.1, read on the forward strand.
AAATACTTACTTGAACCTGCGTTTATGAGATTAAGTCATAATTAAATTAAGTTTGAAATGAGCAAAATGTAAGTATTAAAATGATTTAAATGTTTTGAATTTAAATTTTGCAAAAACTCACGTTTTCCTTTGATTTAAACATTATTTTTGAAATGACAAAAAAAAAATATTATATTTAATTTATTTAAAAACTCAGTTTAGCAAATACTAACCAACTACAGATGGGGTATTCAGTCACGATTAATAAGAGGCTGTAAGAAAGATAAAAATATTATATTTAATTTATCTAAAAACTCTGTTTTGCAAATACTTACATTCTAAAGATGGGATATTCATTCACGATTAATTGGAGTTTGTAGTGAGAATGATGAAAATATACTTAATTTATCAAAAATCTATGTTTGGCAGATACTTACCACCTACAGATGACATTCACGATTGATTAGTGTTGGAAATGAGAAAAGTAAATATATTATATTTAATTTATCTGAAAACTCTTTTTTGCAAATACTTACAATCTGCAGATTGGATATTCATTCATGATTGATTGTAGTTTGGAATGAGAAAAGTAAAAATATTATATTTAATGTATCTAAATACTCTGTTTGGCTAATACTCACAACCTACAGGTGAGATATTCATTCACGATTGATTGGATTTTGAAATGAGAAAAATAAAAATATATTTAATTTGTCTAATAACTATGTTTTGCAAATACTTACAACCTACAAATGGGATATTAATTCACGATTGATTGGAGTTTTATTGAGAAAAATAAAAATATAATATATAATTTATCTAAAAACTGTTTTGAAAATACTTACCACCTACAGATGGCATATTCATTCACGATTGATTCGAGTTTGTAACGAGAAGGATAAAAATATTATATTTTATTTATTTAAAAACTTTGTTTTACAAATACTTACTGTCTACAGATGGGATATTTATTCAGCATTGATTTGAGTTTGAAATCAATATATAAAAATTTTATTTAAAATTTACCTAATAACTCTATTTTGAAAATACTAACCAACTACAGATAGGATAGTCATTTACAATTGATTTGAGTTTAAAATGAAAAAAATTATTTTTAATTTATCTAAAAACTCTCTTTTGAAAATATTAACCAGCTAGACATCGAATATTCATTCACGATTGATTGAATTTTGTAACGAGAAAAATAAAATTATAATGTGTAATTTATTCTAAAAACTCTGTTTTAAAAATACCTACGACCTACAAATGACATTCATTCATGGTTGATTAAAGTTTGTAATGAGAAAAATAAAAATATTTATATTCAATTTATCTAAAAACTCTGATTTGCAAACACTTACAAACTGCAGATCGGATATTCATTCACGATTGATTGGAGTTTGAAATGAGAAAAATATATATTTTAATTTTAATTCATCTAAAAACTCTACTTTGTAAATACTTGCACCCTACAGGCGGGATATTCATTTACGATGAATTGGAGTTAAATGAGAAAAATAAAAATATTATTCTTAATTTATGTAAAAACTCTGTTTTGCAAATACTTACAATCTACATATGGGATATTCATTCATGATTGATTGGAGTTTTGAATGAGAAAAATAAAAATATTATATTTAATTTATCTAAAAACTTTACTTTCCAAAACTTACCACCTATAGATCGGATATTCATTCACGATTAATTTGAGTTTGAAATGAAAATAATAAAAATATTATATTTAAATTATCTTATAACTCTGTTTTACGAATACTTACGGCCTACAGATGGCATATTCATTAACGATTAATTTGAGTTTGAAAGGAAAAAAATAAAAATATTATACTTAAATTATCCAAGAACTCTATTTTGGATATACTTACCACCTAAAGATCGGATATTCATTCACGGTTAATTGAAGTTTGAAATAAAAAAAATGAAAATATTATTTATAATTTATATAAAAACTAAGTTTTTCAAATACTCACATTCTACAAATGGGATATTCATTCATGATTCATTGGAATTTGAAATGAGAAAGGTAAAAATATTGAATTTAATTCAGTTAAAAACTCTGTTTTGCAAATGCTTACGACCTACAGGTGGAATATTCATTCACGATTGATTGGAGTTAGAAATGAGAAAAAATATTACATTTAGTTTATATAGAAACCCTGTTTAATATCCAATTTATATGGGTCTCTAAAAAAGGGGTGTAGGTACGCTGTTAAAAGGAGGCATTGGGTTGACTTTTTTTTGGTGAAACCTCATCTATTGATTAGATGATTTGTTTGTGTCACCTAATTTTAGCTAGTCCAGAAAAAAAGTTACTGATTTTAGTTAAAATTTCATTTAAGTGATTGTAACTTTTTTTTGAGCAAAGCTAGGGGGTCATTTTATTTTTTATAATTTTAAGTGATTTTTTTCTCATTTAAATTTTAAGTTTCAAAATCCTAGGTGTCGCCCTTGTACTTTTAAAAAAATTTTAAAAAGTGGTCAGAAAATACTTTGTCTCGGTAGGAGGCCAGGCCCACGAGGGATATGCCTTATAACATTTAGAAAGTTGTTGGAATATTTTTTCTTCGTACTATGCTTTTCTCAAAACTTAGCTCCCCGGGAAAGTTTTGAAGTTATTCAAAAGGTCAAAGTTTGTCATGTTATTTCATGCGAATTTTTTGGAATTTATATAAAATCAGCGGGAGATCATAGAGAAATCATAGTGGTGTCATATGATAGATCCACTATCCCTCTATCATGTTGTATTTTTTTCATTTCTTAGCTAAGTCATTTAGGGGGTCTAGTGATTTTTAAAAAAATTAAAGTCGAAAATCAGACCTAATGATAAGTCTACATGATTTGCTCATTTTTTGAGGACCAATATCTATGTAAGTCGAGGTCCGATTGTTTTGATCTTAATGCCATTTTTCAATTCAATTGTCCCTCTTTTAGTTCAAATGTCGATCGTCCTTAAGTAAAGTCATCTTAAGGGTCAAATAAATTTTCAAAAAAGTCAACTCAAAGTTTTATTATTATAACTTCCAAATCAAACAACCTAGAGTTGTTTGGTTTGGGGCGTTCAACTGATTGTACATTTTTTATGAGCAACGGTAGGGGGTATTATATTTTTTATAATTTAAAGTGATTTTTTAGTGATTTGATTTTTAATTTTCAGAATCCTAGGTGGTGCCTTTGTATTTGAAAAAAATATTTTACGAGTGGTCTGAAAATATTTTATTCCGGTAGGAGGCCAGGATCAAGAGGAATTGATGTTATTGAGATTATGGTGGAGATTCTGGCAATTGAGGAAATTATTAAGGTTATAGTGGAGATTCTGGTAATTGAGGAAGTTTTATAACGTATGTGTGGAGTTTCTGGTACTTGAGGATGTTATTGAGGTTTGCGTTGATATTCTGGTACTTGAGGAGGTTATTAAGTTTATGGTCGAGATTCTGTTATTTAGGAGATTATTGAGTTTTGGATGGAGAATTTGGTACTTGAGGATATTAAGTTTATGGCGGAGATTCTGATAATTGAGGAGATTATTAAGGCTATGATGAAGATTCTGGAAATGGAGGAGGTTATAATGGTTATAGTGGGTATTATGGTAATGGAGGAGGTTATGAAGTTTATGGTGAAAATTCTGGTACTTGAGATGGTTATTAAGTTTATAGTGGAAATTCTGTTATTTAGGAGATTATTGAGTTTTGGATGGAGAATCTGGTACTTGAGGTTATTAAGGTTATGGCGGAGATTCTGATAATTGAGGAGGTTATTACGGTTTGGGTGGAGAATCTGGTTGTTGAGGAGGTTATTGAGGTTTGGGTGGAGGATCTGGTATTTGAGGAGGTTATTGAGTTTTGGGTGGAGAATCTGGTACTTGAGGAAGTTATTAAGGCTATGGTGAAGATTCTGGTATTTGAGGAGGTTATTAAGGTTATTGTGGAGATTCTGGTATTTGAGGGGATTATTGAGGTTATGGTGGAGAATCTGGTGGAAGGAATGAATTGAAAGAATTATTTTCAATACCTTAAAAATTTGTCTATTAAATGAAATGTCTATGGAATGAAATGTCTATTAAATATAATGTTTATTAATCTGATGTCTATAAAGTGGATTAAAAAAAGCATTAGGAGTAATTTTGACTCGCTTAAAGCTCAAAAGAGAAATAATTCTTATAGCAGACGGCATAGAAGCCGTACGGTATTAAGCTCCCCAATTGAAACCCTGGTTCCCCTGGACTGGTCTTTTGTTAAGCCAGTCACCGAAATTTTTCAAGCTATTATATGTATAACTCTTACGTTAGGCATATGCCTAGAGAATGCTTATGCCTAACGTAAGAGTGTTAAATATATATATATATTTTGTATTCAGTAACTCTTACGTTAGGCATATGTATAGAGAATGTCGTAATCGTTATACCTATCGTAAGAGTTACTGAATATAGATAAGACTCTTACATTAGGCACATGCATTCTCTATGCATATGCATATGCCTAACGTAAGAGTTACTGACAGAACATTTTTATTATTGTTTTAGTAAATTTCAAATTATTATTTGAGAAAGCGTTATAAAACTTTAAAGTTTAATGTTAACTTACAGTAAAGGTACTGTAACTTCCAAACCATACAACGTAGGGTTGTTTGGTTTGGAGCGTTACCCGATAAATTGGATATTCAAGCCCATGGATGTTCCAAGCGTGTTCACTGACAATTAGTTTGCAAATACTTACGACCTGCAGATGAGATATTCATTGAAGATTGATTGGAGTTTAAAATGAGAAAAATTAAAAAAAATATTTAATTAATCTAACAACTCAATTTTGCAAATACTTACATTCTAAAAATGAGATATTTACCCAACATTGAGATTTGAAATGAAAAAAAAATCAAAATCTTATGTTTAATTTATAAAACTCTGTTTTGCAAATACTTACTAACTACAGGTTGTATTCACGGTTGTTTGGAGTTTGAAATAAGAAAAATAAAAATATTATATTTAATTTATCTAAAAACTTTTTTTCAAATACTTACTAACTACACGTGGTATATTCATTCATGATTAATTGGGGTTTGCAAGGAGAAAAAAATATTATATTTAATTTGTCGAAAATTACAAAATTAAGCACCCTTTTTGAAAATGAAATTTATGTAAAACTCGTCATAAAATTTGGTTCTTGTTATAGAAAATAAATATACTACTCTGTTATAAATAATATCAAACATAGAAAATAATTATTAATTTTGAAAAAATTCTACTCTTTCGAGAAATAGAAAATAGTTGTTTACCAAATATGATGAGGTATCAAATTATTTCTTTAGCCTAATAAATTGGAAATTCAATATTTAATATATGATTCATTAGAGCAAATATTTTAAATTTGTCATTAACTGAACATTTTAAAATTTTATCAACAATGAAAAAATGTATATGAAAAGTGTCTTAAGCAATAAGTAGAGCATATCATAAAATAAATGACAAATAAAGTAAGTGCTCAGTTATTCATTTTTTTCTATAAAAAATTGAAATTCAAAGTTAGAATTTCCTAAACTTACTTGTTATGGACTCATGTATAACAGAAAACCTGTCAAAGCTGTTATCGATCGAAAGAGTGTTAGATATGAGATCACAAAAGTGGACTTATTGAAGTGTCACAACTTGACTGATTCAATACTAAATAAACTCTTGAGACAATTCAATTGAAGCTTATCTAAAATATTTACGAAAACTTATTATAAGTATAACACTGCTTCGAGACCTATATAAACGGTCATCTAACATAACCCGGGTCTACTGCAGACTACAAAATGACATTTTTATATTTGAATGTCGTGACTCAATTTTAAAAAGTACTAAATGCAATTTTCCAATAAATTAAGTTATAAATAGGGATTGAACTTAACTGTGCTTTTGGTATATATTAAATGGTTTTAAACTTCACCCTTTAGAGGCATAGAAATAGATGTTTATTAAATCTTTTTTTGAAAACACAAAATATGAGTCCCCGATCGGGAAATTGAACACCAAGTCTTCCGATTACATGTCGGACGCCTTAAACCATTAGACAATCAAATCTCAGAATTTATGTTTATTTATTTTGGATGTTTTAAACTTAAATATCGGCACTACTTATAGAATAGTTAGTCCTAAGCATTGGATAATAGTCTATATGTAATGAAACTCTAAAAATATATATAAAGCAGTGAATGATATAAGTACTCATCTCCTCCTATGACATCAAAAAATTACAGTCTATAAGATCTAAAGTTAAGTTTAAACATCAAAAATAAATAAACACAAAGTCTGAGATTCGGTGGTCTAGTGGTCTAGATTCTAATAATGGAGGAGTAATGGCGTTAATCTGTCATAAATATTTTGATGTTAAAGGACGTAAAGGGTGTTCAGACTGTTATCCCCATAACAGCCTTAGCCCCCATTACCTCCTCCAACAGCAAAATTTCAATAACAGCCTTAACCCATAAACCTCCCCCAACTGCAGAATCTTCATAACAGCCTGCTAGAGGAGGTTTGGGGGTTAAGGCTGTTATGGATATGCTTGTAATGGAAATCGCATTTATTATGCCTAATTACTGCATTTCTTTGGTGAAAGTTAAACCTTTTGTGTTCTTTCAAATTAAATGAGTTAAGATCCCTTTGCAATACTATTCTGTCCTGCATATCATATTTGTTTATATTAGAAGAAAAATTAGAAATGAGTTGTGACCACAATTTTTACTTCTTGTTTCACTTGAAGTCATAGCGATTTAACGTGACCATCTGGTGTCTGTGATGACTACATGCTGAATTAGTGTATATGTAGTGGCGTAACCATAAATTTTGCATTTAATGTTGTAGTGTATTTTTTGGTTCAAAAAACTTCCGGCACTACTCCAGGTTATGCGCAATCAAATGAGACTACTCTGGAATTTCTGTGATGACGACAAGCCGAGGATTATGGGATTGTTTGAAAAAACTTTAAGGTTTTATTAAATAGATTTTTAAACTGATAATTGCAGAGAAAATTTTATTATGAAACGTGTCTTAAGCTCTTAAGCAATAAAATAGAACACATCATAAAATAAATGACAAATAAAACAAGTGTTCAGTTATTATAAAATTCAGCTTTTTCTATAAACAAAATAATTGACATTCAAATGTAGAATTTGCTAAACTTACGTGTTATAGACTGATAAATTTTAAGGATTTTAAATTTATTTTATTTGAGATCTCTAGAGTTAATGTGTACATTCCTAAAAGTATATATTTTATAATACCCTAGCATTATGTATAGTCAGACAATATTAAGTTATACTCCACTTGTAAAGTAACGCACATTACAGTGCATTCAATAGGCTTAATGTGAATGAAGCAATTTTTCTTCGAGGGTTTGTATTTTTTAAAAGGAGTCTTAACAAGTATTTAACAGTGTTACAGGGGCTAAAAAGAAGCGCCTCATGTCATAAGATTCGCTGTTAAGATCAGTCAAATGACCCTACTCTCGAATCACTAGCTCTCCCGAACATCCACAACCATAAATCCCCGAATAAGTCACCGAAATTATTTAGTATCAAGATTTTTATCAACATTAAAAAAATTGTATTATAAAAAGTGTCTTAAGCAATAAAGTAGAACACATCATAAAATAAATGACAAATAAAACAAATGTTTAGTTGTCATGAAATTCAGTTTTTCTATAAACAAAATAATGGACATTCAAAAGTAGAATTTGCTAAACTTACTTATTATAGACCAATAAGTTTTAAGGATTATAAGTTTATTTTATTTGAAATCTATACACTCGATTTGCATTAATAAGAAT
>JAQFZT010000900.1:0-19237 GCA_034696325.1 Camisiidae sp.
AGAAATGAAAATTAGGAATAGAGTCAACACTAGTTTCAACCACTTTTTCATTAATTACCACTATAAATAAATATTCAATTCAATTATTTTTTTTTCTTTAAAATATTTCAATTATTATAATTTTTATAAATATTTTGATTTAAAATAAAAATTTTTGAACCAAAAAAAATTAATAAAAAATAATTTAAAAAAAACTCCCTCCAAAAATGGAACCCGGACCCTAAAGTCCAAAATGCAACATTTTACAGTTGGGCCACAGTGGCTAATATGTATATTCCTACAATATATTTGAAAGTCAATAAAAACTAAAACTTTAATTTCAAAAATATATATTTTAGAAATACCATTGGAGGCTAATTTTTTCAGAATATACTTTTTAGGCATATTTTTATACTTTTATGAAAGAATTTTGAAATTTGGACTCGGACAGTACGTGCATCTCCATCGTAAGTATAAAGCTCTTTATACCTAGAAATATAAACTTTTTTTTAAATGCATACTTTATGACTGAAAAGCTCAGACATGATAAGTTTTTTACAGTTTTAGCAGTATTTGAAATAATGAGTCCCAGTGACAAATAAATCATGACTTCTCATTGGATTTAGAAGATTGTGTTTCATTCTCATCAAAAGGTAACACTCATTATAGGGATAACTTGATCAATGATCAATTGAGATAATGCATACCGCACTTGCTTTATAATCTGAATTGAATTTCTCATTCATTTTCTCTTTTTTCTGTGTATCAAAAGATCTCCTTTCATTGTAATTATCTTGAGATGATTCACATGATATTTTGTATCAAATTCAGCGATTTTCAGAGAATTTTCATGAGGAAAATTTGATGTTTGCATCAAAATTAAACATATAAATGATAGAAACCCACCCAAAAAACACTTAAGAAAAGTTAGATATATAGTACATACAAAAAATAAATTCCATGCTCTATCTCATATAGTCTAATCGACATTTACTATACAAGTTCAAGCATGGAATTTATTTCTTGTCTGTACCTTATATTTATTCATTTTCAGGATTGTAGTCAGACTTGGATTCAGACTTTCAAGTCAAATAACGTTTTTATTTTATGATTTGATGATCAATTCACAAACTACTTTATTATTCAAAACACTATTACATAACCTTTACTTTTCTTTTACCTTATCCATCAATAATATTGATATTTCAAAATTACTTAATTTTATACCGAAATTTTGATAACTATAAGTTAAAAACGTCAGCAAAGCTTTTACTTCATTTGCATTCAATTAATGAATGAACTGATATTATCTGATATTATCATCATTTGTAAAAAGACACTTTGAATTGAATTTTTAAAAAAGAAGATTTGAATTTTTATTAGACGAGTTTACTAAACAAACACTTCCAAATGAAAATATTATTGCTATCAGACTTTTGAATACCTGTACAGGAGGAAACTTTGTTCGCGAGGATAGCAACTAGAGTAAATGATGCGGGATGGATGTATCTAAGGGACCATTGAAATATTTATGTGATACCTATGTAAACACTAATAGCTAATATAATGAATATGCTATAAAAGAACAACCCCTCAAGCCCAGCAACAGACGCTCCATCATTAGTTTCTAGTTGCTATCCTCGCGAACAAAGTTACCTCCTGTAACTGAAGTTCAAAATAAACTTTAAGATCATTTTAAGTCCAATTCCAATTCCAAGTCCAAGTCCAATTCCAATCTCATTTTAAAATAATGATTTCTAATTTAGATGAGATGCTCATTTCTAGTTCACATTCTTTTATAGCCTAATAAAATCATAATAAATGTTTATATTCATCATTTACTTTTGTACTTTAGTCTACTTTCATAGTAATGATAAAACTATTCTCACAGATAGTGAAAAGAATTAATTTTCGGGTAAAGACTGAAAAACAAATGACTATCAGAGCGACAATTTTCATGATGTCCACAGAGTTTGAATAAAATATAAGTTCAGATATGGAAAAGATGAATAATGTGAGCCAAAGGAATATATGGACTCATTTGATTCGATAATTAATTTGTGTTCCTTCTCAACAAGTTTTAATGGGTTTAGATTTTTGTATGTAATTCTTGAAATTCTTGAAATTTTTATTGAAACGAAGATTATGAAATAGTATAAATTAATTATTTTAATTAAAAATAATCTTTAGTTAATTTGATTGAATTGGGATAGACTTATATTTTGTATGTTTTAAAGCACTACTTCTGTGGTTGTATAGAATTTATTATAAATGATTTGATTTTGAAAAACTTAATTACTTTCGAGCATTAATGCTAGTAAAGTACCGATAATACTGAATAAATATCCATAAATGAATAGCAAGATCTTCAAAAGAGATTGTATAGTAATTAAACTTTTTTCAACCTTTCAAAACATATTACTAAAGGAAAGTTTAAATGCCTTTTCACACTTCATATCTTACTTTAATCTCATCGAATTTTGTAGAAAAAATACTAGTATATTAAGAGGTTAGAGGATTGGAATACGGGTACATCATATCCAACACCAAATTAGGCCCTGATTTTAATTGAGAATCAAGTAAACAAAACATGTTGTTTTCGCATGAAATCTCTGGTTTAATAGCATTCAATTTAATGGCATTAAACCATCCAAAGCTCCAGAGCTTCAAAAATCCTCATTTCCGATGCTCTGAATTGTTTTGAAACTTGAAAAACTACTTAATAATAATAATCATATGTTATGTTATGTGACACGAAAGTTATGTGCACTTGAAAAGATGGAAAAATTGCAAAAGTGATCATTTACTCGGATATTCCCTCAATGGTTTGGCTCTTGGTCCCAATTCTGTTCTAAATTAAATCCTACTTCATTAGACTTTCTAGGAATCTCTTTTCTATTAACTTTACACGTGAATAATGTATATTCGCTTCTCTACTTTCCACTTAATTCTTTCATTTTGTCAGTTTAGAAATTCAAATTCACTCAAGAGAATATCGTATATCCAAATATTCTCTAAAATCAATAAATTTCACTCATATTAAAAAATTTATTGTAAATTTTTATCTGCATTTTTATAACAATATCTTAATGAGAATATAGGAATTCGAAATATATTATAAACTAAAAGCTTGAATACATTTTTATTTACAAAGAAAATATTGATTGTAATTCATATAATCGAAAACAAAAGAATTTAAGGTTAATTTGGATTTTGATCCGATTATGTCTTTAAATTAAAAACATTTAAAGCTTATGAATGAGATCTATTTACTTTCTGTATCACCATATCTTTCATGTCTTTCTAATTTTTTGCGATTCAAATAAAAAGCCGTTTCTACTCAATTGAAGGAAATAATGCCATTAAATGCTGAAATTCAAATTCAAATTGCATAAAATGTATAAAAGAGTCTGTTTTGAAACATAAAATTAAGCATATTTCCAGATGAACACCACTTTTGGGTAGTTATTGTTATTTATAGTTTGTTGCGAATAAAGTTACGATTAAATGGTATAAATTTCGATATATTAGGCAAAAGCATGCAATTGAAGTGTTATTTTTAGCCGTAATTTGAAATTTCTCATATTTCAACGAATAAATCTAAACAAATATGCAGAACAACATGATTCATTGCAATCGAATAAATAAAATCTTTCAATAATAAGCTTTAAGTGATTAGATTCTCTGATTGAAGTGGAAGTCAGATGATAAATGATAAACAATCACAACTTCCCAGAGTTTCAAATTCAAACATTATTACCAAAATCACTGTCTCTATATCTTATGGAGAAATTAATCAAATTTATTTTCTATTTATTCACATTGAATAAAACTTGCATTAATCATCTCGAATCATGTGTTCATCACTATTCCAAATGACAAATACTATAAATTCGCTATTTTTATACTCCAATACAGATTGTCTTCTAATATATCAAATCTGTAACTTCAATATCGAGTTGCAATTCTAGTTCTTCGCTAAACGGTTTTCAAATTTTAAGTAAAGGCTTATTTATTCTTCAATAAATGCCTTTTAAAACATAATTGTCATGAGAATCATACAAAAGTGGTTTAAAATTTGAAAATTATTCAATTTTATCCTCAGAAGATTTGAAATATTGATTCAAAATAAATTTGATTACCTGAATGCTAATTTTAGAAACTTATTTATCTAGGCTTTTCTCTATTAATCGAGTTTAAGGACACCAATAGTTTTCTGAAAAAAATCTTATAATTCAATTTGAGTCGTAAGTAATTTAAAAATAAATGTCAGAATAAGTTATAACTAAAGTTTGAAATATTGGATTGCCTTCAATATGCTATTAGAGACAAATCATAACGTATTTCTTCTGAATAAACATACAGAATATTCATCACTAATAAACATAAAAAGTTATTCATATTATGTACTATTTTTTGTAGAAAACTTTCGAATGGATTATAATTTTAGTTTATTCTCAGATTATAGATTTTGATTTATTGGTTTGAATTTTCTATTCATAATTAATTGCTTAACTGATAGAATTTCAAATAAGTTTATCAAAAAGGAGAGAATTTTGAAATTTTCCACAAACATTTGTCAAACATTGAAAAAACAAACAGTGTATTCGCTTAACTAAACAAACTGTCTCTACACAAGATAAAAGATGGTTTTGAAATTTGTAAATAAATCTCAAAAGTTTATCAATTTTAAGCTGAGAATATCTCCCCATTGAACTCATTAAACGTAATGTCAATATTCATTACGGAATAGTTAATTAAAAAAAATTTCTCATTTTAAAAAAATGTTAAAAATTCAAATTTTAAATAATGAGCTATTGCCTGAAATTTAAAGTTAAGAGTAATTGATTCCATATTAAGTATGAAATGATATCTTGCAATGAAATGTGTGTGGACTAAATAGTTTAGCTAAAATTGAAAGTTGAAAATTGATGATAACTCTGTCGTTATGTTTTACACATTTAAAGTTGAATAAATTGAGAGCTGAAAGTAGTAGTATTGCACACAAGCTTAAGAGTTGCTGTTAACTGAACATTAAAGTTATCCAGCACTTAATGCATGCCTTGCTTTAAGTTTGATAGGAATGTTTGTGTACATGCAAGAAAGTGGTATTACTGGCGTCAAAGAATTTGAACACCAGTTTTCTCATGTTTGCTCTGCAAGTACTGACTTAAGTATGCAATCGGTGCGAAGTGTTACCTGCTTTGAGATATTTCCAGATTAAACAACTCGGAAATGTACTCTCGATCGCATTTTAGAAGTTCTGCTATCAGTTCTGCTGACACATTATTAGCAGACAAATAATGATGTATTGAATGCTATTCTTTGACTTATTATGACTTTCACAAGTATAACTTAATTGAGTTTTGCATAAGGATTACTTGATTTGTTTTGTTTTTATTTCTCTACATTAGACATATGAACGCGGATCGCTTAGTACATAAATTATTCAAATTTGAATCAAATTCAGTAAATTCTATATCATTTGTTAAGGTATATATCAAAGAAAGAGCGTTTCATACACTTTCTCTTATAAAGACTTTGATTTGATTTTGTATTATTACTACTCTGTATTACTTTTATAAATACTATTAAACGAGTATTGGATAAAATATGAGACAGAAATGTAATTTTTGTAGTGAGTCTGCGACTGACAATAGGATTGATAAGATTTATTGAGATGATAAAATATTTAAAGTAATAGGAAATGCTTACCTGAAGCGATGATTCTTGTCGGTATTCCTGTGTGAGTGATATAAAAGGAAGAGAAGCACTTTCTGCAATCATTGCTGCGTAAAAATTTCGCGGACGATCCAAAAGGGACAACACAATAGAGGGATTGTGGATCTCAAGCGCATCACACAATGATGACAATATTCGTTGGGTGTCATTGCTCACTGGCATCGGAGACACAAACAATGCTATGTCTGAGATACTGACACTATTAACAGATCCGACCAGATTCGATGACAGGGAAGAGTGTTTGGACACTTCCCATTCGGCGAGTGCTCGCCTCAGTTCTCGAGATATTTGCGGCGCCTGTTCTTGTGGTAGAATTGCTAATATTTGAAATGGTGGGTTGCGATTACCGTTCGTGTGTATACATATCCATGAAATAATTAAAGTGAGCAAAACTATACGACTAGTTAAGAATAATGAGGTCGAAATAAATATTGATTCCCTCGACATATTTGCGACTTCTCTTGTTTCTGATGCTTCTCTACACTTACTTCTTGTTTAATAAAATACGTGATTGGATTTGCGTTGTGTTTGAACCAAACTCTAAGCATATACAACCAATTGCTAAAATAGGTATCTAAAAGTAATATATGTATTAAATGTTGGCCGCAAACACCAAAACAGCGCCAATAAGATGCGCTCTCCATTCGAAGAAGAAGTTGACTCCAATCTAGTCATGCGAATAATATTTAATCGACTTTCCAATAGTAGTCTTTTCGAGAAAGTTAAACTAAATTCCTTTTCGTCTCGTCTTTTTTGGCACCAAATTTATATCAATAGTTTTAAACTCAATCAAATTTCTCGTGTGAAGAAATGTTTGTATAAAATGAGATTTTTCTAAAGGAATAAAAAATGAATTGAGTTTTAGTGAAACCCGAAATTTTCGCGTCTTGTGTGATGTGATAAAAAGGAAAGCGATATCTTTTCATTATAGTGACATCACTCAAAAATGATGGCAACACTATTACTGATGAAAATTTGTGATGTGAATGACGGACAAATGATTAAATAGATAGCGAAATAGATATCCAAGTGTTGCCACATAAATATAAATTACTTTTAGCTATTAATGACACACCAGAAAATACTTGGGATATAATAAAGTCCTTCACTAACTCGTAGATAAAGTAAATCTTGCATTAAAAATATGCTATAATATAATTTATATAATGATATTATGATTAATTTATAATCAAAAACTTGAATTTCACGCACACTATAATTTTGTTAATTATTGCAGCGCATAAGCTATTAATCAACTCTTCAGCTCACTATCACTTCCACACCAAATCCGTGTCACGAAAAGTATATTATTCTAAATAAAGTTAAGTTTGAATGAGAGACAACTGACACAACTTTTGGACCCAAACAAGCACTTTATAATGAAGGAGAATTGAGAAAATAAAATAATAAGAGATCGGAAATAAAATAAAAGAAGAAAAAAATGATGAACAATAAAAGATGAAATAGAAGTGAAGTTTAGTTCACATTATGCACAGCGAAACCACATTCGAGAGTCGTTCCACTTTTGACTTTACTGGTTAAGGAAATAAAATGCACCACTGCTTCACTCGCGACTTAATAAAAAGAATAAAAAATATAACACTAAAGCACCAAATTTGATGTCTTTAGTTGTCAACGTCTCCCTAGTCTTCAATGTTTTCCTTATGGCTCTTTCTTTTATTATTGCAGACCTAATCAAGATCTGCTTCTTTAAAACTCTTTAAACAACTAATGACTCTTCGGAGCGCACATATTAGGTATCGAAATAAGAATAATTGAGACAATACTACTGCTACAGCACTGCAAAAGTAACATTCTTAACAGTATTAGAAGTGCTTAACTTGTATATCGTTAAGTGTTATCCTTAATTTACACAAACCAACTACAAAAAAGTCTTCACTGTTTCGCACATACCCTAAAATGATTCTCCAAAAGTTTTGCCACCACTGAATCTGAAGAGAGAGCTCACTGAGAGAGCTCACTGAAAGAGAGCATAAGCAATACCATAGCTCCGAATGGTTTGCGCCGACTCTATCACTATCGAAAGAATTGTCTACAAAGGATGCATCAAGAGTTCTACTTTGGATGCCTTTTACTGGAGAAACTATACAGAACTGCGAACCAGAGGCAAGACTTGTGCAGAAATCGATCCAAAACTACACCACTATTTTAGTGCATTCTATTATATACAATATCTGTCCTCTTAATCGAAACCTGTTTTCACATTTTTCTCTTGACTGTAATTCTGGCAACAACTAGACAAGTGACTAAACCTTTCAACTACACCATCATTTGCATTCTATGGTCGCATCAATGCATTAGAACAATAATTGTCGCTTCAAATACATAACTTTCTCTCAAATATACTTTTTAGCAATTCAGATGTACTCAACTTTTACTGAGTTATTATACAGCAGCAGCTGCTCTACCATCAAATAACTCCAAACGCGGGACACCAAACACACCAAACTTTTCCCGAATCTCAATACACAGCAGAGGTTTTATCAATAATCACTTTAATCATATCAACAATTTTTTCAGATATCATTTCATTCAATGCAAGAGAAATCACTATTTCGGTCCATTTGTTTGCTATATCAATGCTTTTATCAATTTATGACTTTTCATTCTTGAAATTCAAAATTTAATGAAAACTTGATTCAGGAATTTGAGGTCATTCAGTAAATTCTATACTGTATCTTGTATTCCACATCATTCTTCAGCAAAGATTTTTCTTGCGATACAACCGTTCATTTTTCACAAAGTATTGCATATTATTATGCAGTGCTAGTCCAATGGTTCAATTTATCAAGAAGAAGGTCATTGTGGTGATAATTATTCGATATATCGTTGTCTTGAGATCTACAATAATTCAATTTTCATAAATGATTGCTTTCTTAATTTATTGCACTTTATGCTAAACAATTTCTTATTAGCTTTCATTCATTCTCAAGATCTAGTATTAAAAACTTATTGATTCATATCTTGAAAAATATTTTTTAGTTGAAATTATTTGATAAAGAGTAGGTTGAAAATAAGATATTTAATATCGATTATGGTCTCAAAATAGTTATATCAATTCGATGGCACTATAATAGCTAACGAGCCATTAATTAAACTTATTTGAGAGCTTATGCTTAAGCACATAAATAAAATTCAATAAATTGATTCTTAAACGCATGATATTATGGTATGGTTTTTATGAGAAAGTTAAGAGAAGTTCCAAATCTAATTGATAGCTTAAATAAATGTCTTAACGAGATTTGAACTTCGAAGAAATTTTCTTGAGTTGATTTTTTTGTTGACTGTGCAGTATTGACGAAAATATTTGCTCGCGTTTGAGTGGAGTCAAGTGTTTCGAAGTGATCTTGAAGTTGAATTTTTTTAATGATTAAATTTCAATCTAATGCTACAATTTATTGTAATAGTTTTGGCTTTTGGGCTATACTTTCGTAAGACAATGATCATTATCTATACTTGTGAATGGCTCGTAAAGACCTAAAAAATTCTTTTATTTCATAAAATGACATCAAATGGATCTCAGTTTTTGATATCATAGAGAAATAGAGCGAAAAAATGATTTGTATTATTTTTGGCGAAGCACTCAATTTGAAATTTAACCGAAAATTGATGAATAACTTGAAATTCTCGAATGATATCTTCAATTTTTGAAGTCTAAGTGTATAGAATTTAGAAATATAAAACTCCAAATTTGTGGCATCAGTGCTGAGTACTGTATAAGTTTCAAATTATAATTGGATGTAAATTTTCAAACTTTTCAAGTCTTACTATTATTGCAATCAAGTGTACAATTACTCAAAAAGTAGACTAAAGAATAAATCTGGAATAATTTCATCATTTTCTATAATCCTAATCTAATCCTAATCTAAATCCTAATCAATGATTGAAAAGTATGAAAAATTCTCTCCAAATGTTCTCATGATTGAAAGTGATTTACAATTGCAGTAAAACAATGGAATCAATGCTTAAGAAAGTACGAGAAATGGAGAACGCAATGAATTGATCTATTCTTTTTTGTTTTGTTTTTCCATAATTTCTTTTAGTGTTAATACTCATACGTATTAAGTGATGCGTTTCTGGAAGTTTTCTTTTATAACTCTCTGACGTTTACTTTTGATTTAAAGAAAGCAGAAAGAAGTGATTCCCTAAACTGCAGCGATGCTGTAATAGTATCTGCAGTCAATTCAATACTAACATTATTCTAAAAAAATCGAATAAACTTTTGTCTCATATTCAAGTAAATTATGATTGAGGACATCATAAGTAAAAAGTGTGAATTCATTATAAAAGCCAATGAAAATATTTGATTCAAAAATAAGATCAAGAGCTAATATCGTGTGATTTTGGACACGCGAAGACAAGATACTTTTCGACCAGATATAAAAATGTGACAAATCAATTTTGAATTGATTAGATATGCAAATCCTATTAAACTATTAAGCCTAGTTAAGCCTACGAGCCTAAAGGTGTCCAATCTTTTTCCTTTGCAAATATGAGTTGCAAACACTAAAATTATAAGTTTTCACATAAATAATGTTCGAATAAAACAATATTTAAAATATCCCAAATTATTTATTAAATAAGTTTCATTTAAAAATTTCCGAATTATGATTAATTGATTATTAGTTAAAAAACAAAAAATTAAATAATATTAGCAATATGTTTGCTGTTTTCAATTGACAAATTTTCATTCTTGAAATTAAGTTATCAATAACATGATAAAAATTTGTGCCACTCAGCTCTTTGAATGCATCCAAAATGACCACTTTGAGGTCATTGCAGATATTAAGATATTATCAAATATAGTTTTTTGTATCAATTGAACACTTCATTAATAATGAGGGGTTGAGTTCAAGGATTTATGTGCAGGTGTTTCAGCTTAGGGATTAAAACTGTTCACTGTTAGATTTCAAATTTTATTACAAATGTTCAATTGTGAGATAGCGTTAGAAATATTTAAATCTCATACATATTAATACATACATAATAATTGAAATAACTATTCTTGATTTGCGTAACATATATTTTTCAAACGTTTATTATTCAAATATTTTAAATATTGTTTTATTCGAACATTATTTATGTGATAAACTTATAATTTTAGTGTTTGCAACTCATATTTGCAAAGAAAAAAGATTGGAATTAGAAAAGAATTTATTAATTGAACCCATAAAAAATTTTGTGCAACTTTGATGAGATTGTTAAGGAAAAGCAAAGACATCTATTTAAGTGAAACAGATATGCTCGTTTTTTGTTATGCATTGTTTATGCTCGTTTTTTGTAATTTCATACTTATTTAATACTTTGACACGAGAAGAGTTGAAATATTCATTTTTGACACTCGGCTGAAAAAGTGTGCTCTCATTTACAGCATACAAAATAACATATTTTTTTATATACTGTACAGTACATCGTATGAATTTCTATTTTCTTATGTACACACAAGAAATAAATTCCTTATTATTGATTTGAATCGTCAATTAGATAAGACTTATGTTCTAAAATAATCATAACTAACGAGTCATTTTGCCATTTAATTCCTTGTCTCAATTGCCAATCGTTGAAATGATATTTTAATTTTTATTTTTGTATAAATTGAATGAAAAATTGTGAATTTAAACTCAACTAATTTACATATTTTCCAGTTCTGATCCTAAAAGCCGAAAAACATTCTGAAGGAGTTTTGTGATTGATATATGAGTTTGAAATTGATGCGATTGAGGGATGGGGTCTAATTCCCAAAAATTGATCCGATTTCGAAACTGAAAAGTAAACTTATTTTAACTAAAAAATAATAAATAAAAGGAAACACTATAAAACTATAAATGATGACTATTTTGTGATCTTGAAGACTTAAATACTCGAGCTATCCCTCTATATCGAGAGTAATAACATTTTAAAGGGATTTTATTGTCAAATTAAAATTGAAACACTGGTTGTAATGTACAATTGAAGTTTCAAAAACATTAAATCACTTTTTATTACTAAATATATTAAGTGAACATTCTATTGCTTTCGATGCATCGATTAGATATGCGCTTCAATTCCAACTTTAATATATTAGTTATTCTTGTTAAGGCTCAAGATTTGCTGCGATTTTACAGCTTTGAACCAAATTCTAAGAAAATTAGAGAAAAATCTGACCGAAAACTTGAACAGGAATTTCGACTTCCTTAAGACATTGCCTTTTCTGCTTGATTTGACCGGTAATGCAAATCTACAACAGTTTATCAAAGTTTAAGCGAAGGCCACAGTTTCCAAATGGCATCTCTTCTTAAATGTAAAGATGAGGAACAACACAAAAATTTTACATATATGACAGCTAAAGCTGTGATATACTCATAAACTTAGGATCGATAGGCGTTTTGCTTTATGCCTGTCAGAAATGTAATCTATTTTAGAAATTTTTGACAGAAAAATTCTTCGATTGAAAACACATTTTCAAACCGAAGAACGATTCAAATAAATACTATATAATATATGAATGATATGACCCCATCTTATGTTTTCCTATTAACTAATGATAATGATTTGCTCATCACTCAGAATATTAAATCAAAACTTTCGATAAAATACTAAATTTTCAAACATATAATCTTTACTTTAATTATTCAATATTAAAAAGTTGTTTTATATGTTCAAATCAAACTAATTTAAAGTGATTTTCTTGTAATTCGATTCATAAAAAGTGTACCAATTTTTTAGAAATTTCTGAAAATCCGACAATAAACTGATTCTTCATTTTAAATTCATTCTTTTGAATTTGAGAAATCCTTTATAACTCGATTTGCGGAAAATTCTAAATTACAAAAATCTAAAAAGTTTAAAAGCCATATGCGTTGAGAACACAATCAAATTATGATAAATTGGCTGAAAATATCATTAAAAGCAGTAATTAATTTGTAGTTTTAATCAAAAGCTTGATAATTATGAGCCAAATTGTTTTTGAGGACAAGAGTTTTCCTAACCATAATGTCCACTATTTTGAATTTATTTTAATATTCTTCTAATCAATAGATCTCTTTTGTCAACCTTTACTATTAAATCTAAATATATAACTTTCTAACAAAGGGTGTCTTTTGTATAGAATATTCTGTAGAAAACATAATGGTATGAAAAAAAATTAATCGTAAAAAACAATTAACAATTTATCACTTATTTTACAAAATTCAATATTGCAATTAGAAAAATGCCATTAATTGAAAGTTTGCTTCAATATTCTATCAGTTTAAACAATTGATTACATTTTTGTTATGTTTAAATCCTATTTTAAGTTATTTGAACTCTTTTTCCTTTGATATGTTTCGAGATTTTTCAATTATTATTGCTATCATTTGAAAAATTGTGATCTTCTTGTGTTTGAGAACTCATCGTTCAAATTGATGTTCAACTCAAAAATAACTCATATCATGGTTTGAAATGTGATAAAATACAAAATAATAATGAACTTAAAGTCCTTTTGTTCGTTGGCTTCTATGAGATATTGCAATAATATATAAAATTTAATAGAATCAAAAGCAAGAAAAATTAAGTGAAAAATCAAAACATGAGAACTCGATAAAAATAAATAAGAATTTTGTGTTATTAAGTTTGAGCTTAAGGTAGAGGTTTCTGTTTTTGCACAAAAGTGAAATAGGAGTATACAAGACTACCAATCATTGAGATGTTAAGGCCAATAAAGTTAGTTATGCTGAACACATAATCGCCTCCAATATATATTCCGATATAAGTCACTAAAATATTCTGAAATGTCAAATGAGAAAAAATGAAAAATAAATATCTTTATGAACGAAATATTAAAATATATTCACTTTCAAACAGCCGACAATAGTTGTCGTTAAAGCGGAATTGAATGCAGTGCACAATACTGTGGAATACATGAGAATAAATCCCATTAAACATGACGTTAAAAATGATATTAAAAATCCAATATCGAGCCAATTGTGAAACTCAGTAAAACATCGATTAAGATCACCGGTTGTCCACGATATCAGCATTAAAGGAGTTATCATAAAAAGTGCGTTATAGTAAAGCAGACCATACTTTCCGAGTTCCTAAAAGTTTAATATATTTAATCTATAATGCAATCAAAATATTTTTAAATGCTATTTTTGAAATAAAAATTTATTATTAAAGCTTTTATTTGAGAAAAGAAAGTTTTATGACATACTCTAGACTCGAGTTTCTTTTTCATATATACACCATTTGCAGCAGTAAAGAAATCGTTACCCAAAACAAATGCATATCCGTGAAGATCAAACGCTAAGTCATTGCTGTAAAGAATATAATAAAGTGATCAAAAAATTTATGAACAATTAGATTAGATATGATATATGTATGGAAGTGGCAAACCTGGCCGCTATCATAGCCCCCCCAACCATCGATATTACCGTTAATAATATAACATTGTTTTGCACAACACTATTGGAGAGAAGTTTCCAAAATGAATAAGTATTATAAACTATTGTAAATCATTAAACATTATATTGATATAATGATGAATGTCTCACTTGAGCACATAATACTCTCCGATTAGAGTCATTAATATTGTAAATCTTCGCAACACTGTAAACATAGGAAGACTTAAATGCTTAGTTCCGCCCAAACCACAAATGAGATTTCCGATATAAAGCAAGGGTAAGGGCCATATCTATAACAATTATAACATTACAAATTACAAATAACATTACAATTATATCATTCATTTCAAACATTAATCAAACAAAAATCCCAATACAAAACGCCAATAAATGCATGTCTAAAAACACAAGTAGGAAAAGGGCTCGACTCGTATCTAATTTTCTTTATAATCAAATTCATCAAATCAAGTGATAAGTAAATTAAAAATCAGTTTTAATCATAAGTCCTTCAATCCTTTGATAAAACTTGACTGAAATAAAATAGTGTTAAAATGAAAACTTTGATAATTAAAACTTTCTCTGATTTATTTTCTCTGATTTATGATAAGAGTTTGGAAAAGTTGATGAGAAACTTGAAGCTAATAATCTTTTTGAATAACATGTTCATAACATATTTCATTAACATATTTCATTAACATATTGAAAATGAATGTTTTTATAGGAAAAAAATCCATTTCCTATTCATGTACAGTAGATTTCCAAACAATTTTCATTCCAAAATCTCTTTATTGAAAAATTATTCAATGATTGAAATTGAGAGGAAAACTTTATAAGAAAGACTTCAATAATGAATTAGTTAAGAAAGAGTTGAAGTATAGTTAATGAATGCGTTCTATATAGAGAAGTGATGTTTTCCTAACAATTATAATTTTTTGTTGATTTTTAGTGAATATTTAGTTTATGGCAAATTGAAATAGAGGTCATTCAGAAAGTCAAATACATTGTGAACAATGTTCGGTAAAATAAGTTCTGATTGACATACTTTTATGGGAATTTCTCTTGAAAAATTGGCATAAGTTATGAATTTAAGCGATTTTCCAATTCTAAGTAAAACAATAGTGGCCAACATTTGTCCGATTCCTAACATATGAAATGATGGAAATCTAAATAATAAATCAAATTTCAATACTTTTAGTTATTGGGCTTAAACAATGAGTTTTAGTTTCGATGAAGTTATCATTTAAAAGATCAAAACATTATACTGTACTTCAGGTATTATTAACTTTTAACTAAGAATTAAAACTTCAAATGAGACATTAGTTATGAACTATTCTTCTAATTAATGATAAGATTAATGTGAAAACTTGTGAAGAAACCTGAAAATTGATTGAATGTTTTGAAAACTTTTTTGAATTAACGATAACTTTGAAAGAGAAGTTTTAGTTTCATAAATATTTGAGAAGTGAATGATTGATGACTTACTTATAGTTTGTGAGAACTATTTTGTTAATAACAATAATAAGAAAAGAAGAAATTCCATAGAAAAGAGCCGATAATATTCTCTTTAAGAATAATTGTCGATCCCTTTCATGATCCGTTTGAGTCACTAAACCATTCAATTGAACGTAAACTACATTTGATTTGTCAACTGATCCATTAGTGGACACTTTGCTGTCATTATTATTCAGAGACATCACACCATTACTAGAGACAATTCATAACAATTATTATTATTAGATATTATTCATTAAATTAATCATAAATTCATGTTAATATTGAAAATGTGCGAAAGTATTCGAAACAAGTTTAACCACTTTTTATGGCTCAATCACTTCTTATTATTTCATATCAAAATATTTTCAATTAATCCCTCCCTTCAAGTCGTGAATGGCATCACTTTTTTACATAACTTTCACTTTTTTATTACATTTTAACCAATCATTAATATTATTATTAAAGATAAGGAATTTATTATTACATCCAATTATTTTGTTGACAATTTATACACATTTTATTCATGAATTTGTTTCAATTATTCATTCAAAACAATTCATATTTCAAAGTAAATAAAAAATGTTTACATTATTTATGGATTAAAATTCTGCTGAAATAATAACGTGAAAGTAAAGTAACTCTTTCTACAAATTATTCATTTAATCTGTACTCGCGTTCAATCAAATTCAAAACACATTTATTACGAAAAGTTTTTTCACTTTAGAATCAAATATCAATTGTTTTCGGATTAAATTTGTGAAAACATGTCTGAAAAACGAAAACATGAAGAAGAGTCCAATGACGAAGAGAAGAGTGAAGACAATGAAAATGGACACGAATTGAGAGAAAAATTAATTGAAGAATTAATTGAAGGTAAAGAAGTGAGTGATCAAAATGAAGACAATGAGAGCACTGATGAAGACTTTGGTCCGAAACCTGAGTCTAAAAAGAGAAGAACAGTTGCTTTCGAAGAGATTTATATATCAAACTTGTGTTCGAGTGAATCGTATGAAAAGTCTTTTATGCACAGAGACGTGATAACACATCTTTTGGTGACTAAAACTGATTTCATAATCACCGCAAGTATTGACGGACACATAAAGTTCTGGAAAAAGCAATCGGTTGGTATAGAGTTTGTGAAACATTTTCGGACACATTTGTCATCAATTAATGATTTGTGTGCGAACACAACCGGCACACTATTGGCTTCGATTTCAAGCGATCAATCATTGAAAGTATTCGATGTGATCAACTTTGATATGATAAATATGATTCGATTGGATTATACGCCAAACTGTGCCCAATGGTGTCACTCTGCAGGCGATGCCATTCCTGCCATTGCTATCTCTGACTCCAATAGCAATAAGATCTATACCTATGACTCCACCGCTAATAATACACCGCTTTATGTAATCGATAGAATACATACGAATCCTGTTATTTGTATGAAATATAACTCTTTCTTTTCAACTATGATTTCTGTTGACACCAATGGAATGCTCGACTATTGGATGAGTCATAGAAATGATTATAAATTTCCTCAAAATATTGTTGAGTTTGATTCAAAATTAGACACGGATTTGTATGAATTCGCTAAAAACAAGACAATACCACACGATATCTCGTATTCAAATGATGGCAAATTATTTGCTGCCATTTGTGGTGATAGAAAAGTTCGAGTTTTTAAGTTCTTGACAGGAAAACTGATTCGTGTATTCGATGAAAGCCTACAACAATTGACTTCATTGCAGCAAATGCAACAACAATTACCAAACATGGAATTCGGTCGACGAATGGCAATGGAAAGAGATCTCGAAAAATCAGAAGCTTTTAAATATGAAAAGATCATTTTCGATGAAAGCGGTTATTTCATAATCTATCCGACAATGTTAGGCATCAAATTTGTCAATTGGTATACAAATAAATGCGTCAAAATGTTAGGAAAGGGAGAAAACTTTCGCGCTCTTAATGTAGGACTTCATCAAACAATTCCTAATAAAACCAAAGCATCGATTAGTGCAGAAATGCAAGCGAGCGATAATCCAAACTTAGACGCCGCACATCCCGACCCAACTCTATTCTGCACCGCTTTCAAAAAGAATAGATTTTATCTTTTCAGCAAAAGAGAACCCGAAGAATCGAATGGCGATAATATGACTGGTGTTGAACGCGACGTCTTCAATGAAAAGCCTTCTCGAGAAGATATAGTCGCTTCAACTGAAGCGCCGGCACAACAAAAAATATGGGAAAATTGTGTGATTCACACAACTCTTGGAGACATTCATTGCAAATTATTTGGCAAAGAATGTCCGAAAACTGTTGAGAACTTTTGTGTTCACAGTAAGAATGGTTACTATAACGGACACATCTTTCATAGAGTTATTAAACAGTTTATGATCCAAACGGGAGACCCAACCGGTACGGGAACGGGCGGGGAATCGATTTGGGACGGAGAGTTTGAAGACGAGTTTCATAAAGACTTGAAACATGATAAGCCCTACACTCTAAGTATGGCTAATGCGGGCCCTAATACTAATGGCTCGCAATTTTTCATAACTGTCATACCGGCGCAATGGTTAGACAATAAACATACTGTATTCGGTCGTGTTGTCAAAGGTATGGAATCAGTTCAAAACATAAGTAATGCCAAAACACATCCTAAGACTGATAAACCATACGATGACATAAGAATAGTAAACATTAGTCTCAAATAATTTAATTTAATTGTACTTTTAATTGTTTGTATTGCTATTGAAATAAATAAAACTAAAACTTTGGTAAACCAAATAATTGTGGCTCGAAATCATTGAGAGAGTCTATAATAAGAGTGGCCTCAGATTTGTATTTACTTCTATCATATCGCGGGTCTGGAATGAAAACGCATTGACAGCCGGCTCTTATAGCACTTGTGAGACCAGTCGGCGAGTCTTCAAATACGAGAACTTGTTTGGGATGAGGCGGCGGATCAAATAGAGATATACAATAAATATAGGGATCAGGAGAAGGCTTATTATTCTTGACATTGGGATCGTCTCCAGCCTTGACGACATGACTAAAATATTTGCCCACATCAAAAAAGTTACCAAAATGTTTGACTTTCAAGCTGTACGTGAATTGAATACTTCCTGTACAAACGGCTAGTTTTACATGATGTTTAGCCAAATGTTGAATCAAAGTTTTTGCTCCGGGCATGAACGTCAGTTTGCCTAAACTCATTCGAACTTCAAACGCTTTCAGTACATTCTCCACAAATTCAGGTACAGTTAGTGGTAAATTCAGCTCTTTTATAATCACAGGACCACTCAGTGACAGGTGAAGACCAACTGTTCTTGATTTCAAACTCCAATCGTATTGTTTGCCATACTTTTCCACCACATCATTAATGGCTTCAGTTAAAAAACTTTCCGAGTCTATTAGTGTTCCGTCAAAATCAAAGATGCAATGCGTTACTTCATTGGACACATTTTCTGACATTTTCGTATCAATCAAAACTAATTTACAATTATTTTGAGGGAGTTTTTCAAACAATCATAAGATTCTAGTGATTTTCATTAACAGTATTGCATTCAATCAGTAACTTATCACATGATTTGCATTTGTATTTCCTCATTAATTCACGTTTCATAGCATTCTTCTAGAAT
>JAQFZT010000901.1:0-19221 GCA_034696325.1 Camisiidae sp.
CAAAAGGTCAAAATGTACCAAAAGGTCAAAAGGCCAATCGTTTTCTACTAGTTACTAAAGACTATATTGAAAATGATATTAATATATCTGAAATATTGAGCACTTGTCGAGCAAAAATACTTATCCTCGTGTAAAATTGCATTATATTTCAATGATCTGACACTTGAATAATTATTTTTAAATTTGCAAAATTAACATTACAATCATTTAATTGTTGGTCAAAAATTTTGAGTCTTGGCTGCATTCGATCGAGAGATCAAACTGTTTAGCGAGACTCGAGACTCGAGTCTCGAATTATTCTATCGTAATAAGCAATTGTGGCTAAAAGTATTAAATTAGACAATTTTTTTAATTTTTGCATAACTTTTCAATGCCTTATAATTAGAAATTAAAAAGTTATTAAAGAATTTATCCAAAAATTCATTACTTGGTATTAAAAACATTTGATATGTATTTATAATAAAACCCCTTATTATAAGTCTAAGTTTTTTTTGAAGCGAATATTCAATGGCGTTTTGAGTGTAAATAAAAATTAAATATTGTTTTGAATAAAAATATTAATAAAGGGCCGAAATAATGGCACATTTGGCCAACTATTTAAAGCGTGACTTAATAACACACACACGAAGAGTACAAAGTCTTTACAAAAGGACATTAAGAAACGCGGAGTCTTGGCTTTATGAGAGGTTTTATTATTTACAATTGATTTAATTGATTGATTACATTAATAATGATTTATATTTGATAAGAGCTGATATACGATACAAAGCAGTGCTAATAAGGGCTCAATTCGAAGAACACAGACATGTGAAAGACATGAGAGTCGCGAAAATGCTTTTAGAGAACGGAGAGAGAGATTTGTTCCTTAACCGTCATCCACAGCCAAAATTCTTCACGTACTCTCCCGGAGGTGTTTGTTTTGAACGATATGCAGATTATCCTGACTTTCACGCAGACCTATGGCATCCCTTAGAGAAGGCCAGATATCCCTTCTATTTCGCTAAAAGAGAGTTAAGAAAAAGAGAATACATCCAAATGTGGGAAAAAGGAGACGGAAAACACTCTCAACAAGAGGCACATCATTAGTATCTATTAATACAGCTTTGATTGTAGTCAACAATCATTTAGACATTAATTAAAAGTTATTTCAGTTCTAATCTATTGCTGATAAACATTAAAAGAAATGTAGATATTATTGAAATAGAAATAAAAATGATTTTATTGGAAAACTAAATACTTATTCAACAGATTGAATGGTTTCACTTTTAGACTCTTGATTACAGACTCTTTTTCTGCGAACGATAAGCTTAAAGCTATTGAGATCATCTCTTTCATACTCACTATTCTCGGAATTTTCAGAATCACTGCTATCACTACTGGCATAGAGTCCAAGACCTGGTAATATCCCAATACATTTAATGGATGGCTCAACACTACGAGATGTCTCACTTGATATAACATTCGTTTCTGTGCTCTCGTTCTTCACTTTTTTTACAGACTTGTCTTCACTGCTCTCCGAATGTGTTCTCTTTTTGACAACATTTGCCAAAAGAGCCGATTGAGAGCTCTTTTTAATAGTTTTATTTGAATTGTTATCAAAAGCAAAAACTGAATTCTTATTTTTAAGCAAAATATCATTTTTAAACTCTTGTAATCTTTTTTCTTGTTCTTCAGTATTGAGATGAGCGACAGCTCTCTTGTATTCATCAATAGCACTGACCTCTTCTTTCCATCGCTGAGTCTCTAATTCTATTTTATTGTTATCAACCATTTCAAGGAATGAGAGCTCGTCGTTATCCAGACCTTTAATCAAATGTTTCAACTTTTTTGACTCTTCAAACTCTTCCTGTTTTTTCATTTGTTGTTCTTTTAGCCTTTGGTAAAGTGTTCGCGAGTCATACACTTCTTCAGGCGCTTCTGTGGACACAGACAATAGAAAACATTAGAAAATGAAACATAAAAATAATGAAAAAATGAGACAAACCTATGGGTTGGCCATCAGTCCTCACTCTTTCCCACTCTTGTTGTCTTCGTTGACGTCTTTCTTCAATTTGTGACTCCGACTCGAATGAACGTAAACCACTAGAAGTCTCTCCATTTGAAAAACTCATTAGTGAATTGAGGAATATTTTAATTATTAAATTAAATCAATTTCAATATTAATCACGGAATGTATTGTTGTCTCAATAAGTATAAGAATTGAATGCATTGACGCGACTATTCATATGTGACGACCCATCACTCAAAACGTAATCTATTTTCACAACTTTGAAGAACCCTTTTTTCAAGTTTTTGGAAATTATAATTTTATTTACAATTTAAAAAAGAATTCAAATCAACTGAAACACAAATAAATTGGTTTTCTTTAGTATTTGAGTGTTAGTGAAGGTTTAAGTAATAATAATAGTTATAATAATAATAATTATTATTAATGAATACTATTTTGTAATGAAAGTAACAGTTGTTTTGTAGACTTAAATCTATTTTTGGATGTGTTTTGATTTGACGTTCAATAATAATAATATCAAACAATTGTATGTTTTGATTATTTAAACAAATTATAAATGAGTGAAACAAACGAAGAGATCAAACAGAATGTGGTCACAGAAGTGGACAGCGAAGGAAAGAATATGAAGTGTTTGTGGTGTTCAAACTGTGAATGTCTTCTTTTACGCCCTAATATTGCACTTTTAGTTCAAATACAGGTTATATTCACTACTAATTAATTATTTGAATATTTTTTAGTTTGAAATTAATTTACAATTGAATTATAGAAAGAGTTGCCATCAGTTATGGTTCGAAGTGATGGTGAGAATAGTATTGAAGTGTTGTCTGAGTTTTGGTGCGTTAATGATATGTTTCAGTTCGAAAACATGGCTTTTAGTAAGAATGTCGACGACATTAAGTATTTGGCATGTGCTGAATGTGATATCGGACCCATTGGTTGGCATAATCTCTGTGATAAAAAGTGTTACATTGCTATCAATCGAATTAAACACCAATAGTCAACACCAATAGTTACTAATATTTTAAATATCGATAACTTATTTGTGTAATTCAAATGTTTAAAACCTTAATTATTTTATCTAAATTTTATCTTTACTTAATCCTAACCATTAATTATTTTCGTATACTTTCATAAATGTTTTTCATTATTTATAAATTCTATACAAATCTTTTGACTAATTATCGAACAGCTATTCATTAAGCAGTTGATTCATAAGAAAACGAATAAAAATCACTTGAATTTTCTAACTTTTTTTGATTTTACGAATCGCTTCAATTTTTTGAACCCTATATAGAAAATTATAAAATATTAGGTTTTTCTTCTGAATTTGACTCATTTTTTGGATTTTTCCAATTTATATTGAAAACTATTGATAAAACACTTAAAAAAGTGAGTCAAAAAATTTTTAAAAATTATTAATCACTTATATTTTGAGTCGAGTTTTCGAAAACTGATATACTTTGAAATTGATTGAATTAATTAAGAGTATAAACTGTTTAACCAATCGATACATATGTAACACTATTTCAAGTGAAAAGTCACTGTCCGTAAAGTGGTTTGAAATCAAGTTTTTACATATAGTACAATATTTGCAAATATAGTGTTATGTGAATTATTTGAAGCTCTCAGTAATGACATGATAGTTTGACAACTTGTTGATATCCGTTATACGTCTTATCGCATTAGTTATCGTTTCGTTGCAACCAAATCATGAAATACTTGAGTGACTATTAGAAAAACTAAATAAAGTATAATAGATATACTTTTAATAGTGTAAAATAAACACTTGACTGTTGAAGTTATTTGTAATATTTGGAGGAATAAAATGGAACTGGCAACTATTCTTATTATTGTTGGAGTTTGTGTTGGAGTTCTAGTAATAGGAGTTTGTCTCGTTTGCTATCTCTTCAAATGCGTCTGCAAAGAAGTACTTTGTTGTGGATGTTGCTGTTGATGTTGCTGTTCATTATTTATTCAACTATAGTATTATTTTAATTTCAATGAGGTTTCTCAAAAATTTATTATCAAAACAAAAGGTTAGACTCGTTTATTAGCTTTTATTGAGGAAATTATGGTTATAATAATACAAAGGAGATATCAAAAGGAAACAATTCAAAATTAATTTATTAATAAATGTCGTTAGTTGTCATAGTTCTCAGATATAGACTAATCTAAAGTATTTTTTATCAACACATTTAGTTTTCGTTATGATTATAATTTCTTATATAATAGAGATTAAACTAGGATTTTATTGCAAAAATCAATATTTTCACAGCATATTAAACACGAACCATTATTTCGAAATGTTTTAGTTAAATTTGATGACTCAATTCAATTTTCTCAATAGATTCGCATTTTTGGCTCACACTTTGTGAAACTTATTTCGAAAGACTTGTGTTCATAAAAATGCAGAAACTTTGAAACTTTAATCATGTTTTGTTTCAAGTAATTTATTTCTTATCATTATAATGTATTTTGTATTATAATATTTTAAAATGCATGTTAAAAGCTATAAAAACATTACACACAACAAAATATGTCTATTCTTAGTCATGTGAATGTATATTTATAAAATTTCATGCATTACGAAAAAATGTTATCATTTCAAATTGTTATTATAAATAATTAATTACTATCACATATGCAACGAATAATTTATATTTAAAAATAAAATAAATTCACAATTGAAAACATCAATAAATCAATACTTCCTTGAGTTCACGTTCAAGATTTGTGAACATTTGACACGATTTAGAAGTTAAGTAACATTGAAATCCGAGAGTGGGCTCAAATTTTCAAATATTTTTAGCTCCTTTTCAGGGATTTGAAGGTTATATCACTTGAAATTGTTTAAAGCTATGAAACCCCAGAACAAGAAACTTTATTTTTTAGATGTTGAAAGCCATTAACTAATTATTTGATAAAAATATGTAGATATTATTGTAACTGATGTGAAAAGGAAACTAGACTTATATCCCGGAGCCAGAGATAGCAGAGAGTACTTTAGTCAATATGAATTAATATTAACTTAGAGTATGATTGAAGAGTTGAGAAACTTGAGATTGAACGGAAAATCAATGGAAAAATCCATGGAAAATTTTATAATAAACTTGTAGCAAATAAAGCAAAATTTTTCAAGTATCAGAATCATCATGAATGGACCTTAAAATAAGTATCTTTAGGAATATTTGCCCACTTTCGAAAAATTTTTATTCTAACAAAACAAATAATGTGGTCCAGAATTCGAAAATATTCAAGTAAGCTATAGAAATATGAAGACTCAATAATAAATAGGAAAAACTATTTTTCAATTTTCAGTTTCGAGACTCTTTCGGGAAAAATACAGTCAAACCCGTTTAATGTGAACAGTTGACAATAACCGATATTGACAATAGACGTTTATTGTCAAAAAGTTGGCCTTCAATTAGTTAAAAGCTTAAACTCATTTAGTATGAGTTTTAACTAAAGCTAATTTTCAAGACTAACTCCAGCTTAAAATAGGCAAATATTCGATTTTTTTTCAAAATTCTAATTTCAAAACTTTTTTGAATATATCTTAAAAAGACTGGTTCAGTATTAAAACTCTTGAAACAATTCGAGGAGTTTTGAATTTAAATAAAGGCTCGGAAATTGAATTATTATTTTTCCAGATATTTAACTCTCTAGTTATTTAGAAGTCATTATCGGGATTCTCAACATGAATATAATTTTTGATTGAGTTTCTAAAAAGATGGTAAAACGTTAAGATTTGTTGATATATGAATATTGTTCTGCACTTAAAATTCTAGTTTTACAACTTTAAAGTTTGTAAAAAAAGTTGACATTAAAAAGTATAAGATGTAGGTATAAAACGTGTTGACAATAACCGGGTTTTGATAATAAACGGACTATTTAAACATGAGGTTCAATAGGGAAAGCTTTGGTGCAGGACTGAGGGTTGACAATAAGCGAGTTTTCATATTAACTGAGTTCACATTAAACGGGTTTGACTGTATATGAATTATTTCTTTATCACAACTTTCACTTAAAGATGATTTGATTGTGAGCTAGGTTTCGGTGTCTGTGCTAGACATGTTCATAGTATCTAAAACCACCCGACCAGCCCGACCCGCCCGAAAATTCCCAATGACTAATATTTTATCGAATTTTATTTAATTCTTTGATTGATAGCACGTCTTTACTACGAAAGTTTTCAATACGAACGTCTTTACTGCGAAAATATTTCAATTTATTTAAGCTTAATTTAATCCATCTTAATTAAACCTAATTTAGCTTGAATTATATTACAACCCCGATTATGGCAACTATTTTTCAGAGCCCCAAAGACTTGGGTGAGACTGCATATAATTTTTGATATTATTTGAATTGTCTAACTTGAGCTCGAAATGAGATGGAAATGATAAATTCGGAGTTCTGTAGTAAAGACTACTTAAGTGGCTCGATCAACATCTCTAGTCTGTTCTTTTCTCATTATCACAAAAGCTGTATCAGTAAATGAAGTCTTAAAATTGTATTGAAAATTGTAAAAGTTTGAAAACTCGAAATAATAAAAGTTTTTGAGAACTGCCTTATGCAATCAGGCCATAAGTGATGGAAGAGGTCCAGCAGACTCGCCAATTTGATATCGGATCGAACTATAGGTCGCTGTTGTTCAAGAAGTTGTAATTTCCGATGAGGACATTGAAAGCAAAGCGAAAGTATTGGAAGAGTGCATAAGTCGTAACGCATTTCATTAAGAAAAAGACTAGAGATCTCAGTCTATCAAAATATTTTATTGACATAAATTTGACTCAATATTGATATGAATATATTATATTAAATGTTTTGATAGTGATATCAATACATTTTAGCGATCACGTGACAAACCTGCGACTTCTTAATGAAGTGCAGTCAGTGTTAAAGTACAAGAACACAGTCACTAAGTTCTGGAATAGTCTAGTATTTTGTATGCATTACAGCAGTGCAAAGTTTAAGTATAATTATGTAAAGTTTGTGTTGTTGTATAGGTTGTATACCCGCTTCAGATTATAGTAGATCTGAAGATTCCCGCCGAGAAAAGCATAGACACCAAAGCAATTATAGACATTTCGACTCTAGATTTGAAAAATGTGTGCAATATTTACGGTGTTCTCTCATATCAATACTTATGAATAATTTTAAGCATTTCAAAGCTAGTAATTCATAAAAATAATCAGTTTATTATCAGTTATTTCGTAATAACTTATTCAAAAAACTTGTGACACATCAGAGTATATATCTTAAGGTCATCGAAATTTCTCTGACCGATAGTATATTACATTTTTATATTTGAAAGTGAATTTACAATATCCTTAACTCTATGAATTATAATGAACTTTTCAAATGAACAACAATTTCCTGTTTCAAACAGTCTATAAGTACAGAAAATCTATCAATACTTTGAATTTTCAAGTGTTAACTTCATTTTGAATGAACATAAATGTACTTGAAATGCAACCCAAATATAAAGTTATTTCGAGATCTCTTAAAAAAGGAATAATGATTTGTAAGCTATTTCCTAGTGTTCACTTGACTGTCGGCAGTAATTTTTAATGTAAATGAAAGGTATGACTAAATATTGTCGCTCTATATTGTCGCTCAAATCATTGACTCGGGTTCTGAGGATTTTCAGTTGAATTCAAGTTAATATTGTTCAACTTGTGTTCGTCCGCTCTTTGTTTATCTTCAATGGAATGATATATGACAGGAAGACTCGTATAAGAGTTGAGTTCATCATTACCTGTGTTATTCATTACTTCGGGATTCATTGGGAATCTTCCATCAGATGAGAACATAGTGGACAATCTTCGTTCTCCACTCGTGTACACTTTAGACAGTCTTCGAGCGATATCATGTCTGTTTTGCTTATTTCTACACATGAAAATCAATACAAGAATCACCATAACTATCAAAGTTGACATAAAAACAATAACTCCAATCGTAGACTCTGAGGTCGCACCTAATGATCGGAATTAAACTGATTTTCATTACACTGAATAAATGGATTGATTGAAAAGATTGAGTTTATGCTAAAAGAAAGTGATAAAATTGTTGAGTTCTAGACTGACCGCAATTCTGCTCATCATAAGAATCGGCGCAGTTATTAATGCCATCACATTCTGTTTGGAAGTAAAATCTTTCCCTTAATTACTTTAAAGTTATTGAAATTTGAATACAGACCTAATATATTATCGATACAAAACTTGTTCGCACAGTCGAAACTTAATGATGAATTGAGTCCACATTTTCCATTAGAATCAGACACTGAATCATCAATAATAAAAAGTTTGGGCGGTTTTAATACTGTTACGGGTGAACAAACAGTTAACTCTTACGCGTATAAATAGTGAGAACTATTTTAAATCCTTTACCCGAAAGCGCAAGAATAAAGTTTTGTGATTTGAATATAACATTAATCTCTCCTTTGCTCGGATTCGATACTATATTAACTTCTGGAAAAATTTCTTCGTTATTCCCATACCATCGATGAGTTGTATTGCTGTCGTCAGAAGTGACTTGTAATAGATCTTGATGTGGATATAATTTGCGAAGTTTTACTTTCTTTATGTGAGCGATTATACCATAATTTAGTGGTGCTTTAATAGTGACATCACAATCAAGATTCGGTCTATAAGTCTCGCGCTTTAACTTAAGTAAAGCTACGAATGGTTTTCTGCTCTCTCCACCCGAAGTGACCCCACTCTCTCCTAATTTGATTGTCGATCCTCTCAATAAACCGCAGTAATCGCTTATGTAATCTAATATTTAATGGCAATTTCATATATTTGATTATTTTTTCTTAACCAAAACTTACAACTATTGATGAGAACATACATTTTGGATACGGGGCTGAAATCAGTTCAATCAGTAAACTTAGAATCAGAACATGAAATTCGACTGAATTGAGTAAATTCATTGTGATTGTCAAACACTTAATTATCAATAATGAATTGGTACAACATTTGCACATCAATATTCAATTTTAAGTGTTTCTTATATCTAATCATTTGTAAATGCTTTAAGTGACTCACTTTTGATAGATATTTGTTAGGATACTATACTTCAATGCACTTTAACACCAATTATACATCAATTAATTCATATCAACTGTTAAATTTGTCTCTCATTATAATGTTTGTGTGAATAACTGGTATTAATGAGCGATTATCATATCTTTCAAAGAAATATTCCTATAGATATAACTTTTGAGAACTCTTTTCTAAGAACTTAAGGTTAATATTTCACTACAAAAATATTATTCGATATTTGACTCCATCAACTTTGACCTAATTTTTTAAACATACGAAAAATTAAGTTAAAGTTGCGTTTATTATTAATACAATTAAAGATATGAGAAAAATTGACAACAATATAATGGTTTTTATTTAAGGATTTATTTCATAGCAAAATATAAATCTTTGAGAGAAAATATGCATTACATCTAATACAGTGAATCTTATCCCGAATTTCGACAAAACTTCGATCTTATTCGATATAACTTACATAACTCATAGAAACATAACATAAACTTATATTTTTTATGTACAAAATATAATACATTTGAGTGGAAAATATTTTAATATTCTATAAATTTCAATAAAGTTTTAATTATTTTTTGAATTGATTGAATCGAAAATTACGAAAATAAATATTTAATAAAGATATTATACAACACTCAGTTGAGACCCAATTGATAGCAATTCCAATGCTATGAAACATGAAAACTAATTGAAGTATAAGTTATATATAGTATTTGAAACGAATTACGACCCAAATTACGAAAGAATTTGATTATAGAAACTGAAGATAACCCTGAATTTAAGTGTTAAGGCGTGTGATTTGTGATGATAAGCCATACTTTATAATTGGGATCCAATAGTTTGAACGCAACGCAAATATTTGCATCTTTTTGTGTTCTAATTATTTTTATCAATACCTGAAAATTAGCTCAAAATTTTGAACTTCATGTTATCAATAGTACTGATAATGTTGAGAACTGAGCATTTCTTATCAACTTTATAAGTGAAGACAACATCCATTATTTCAGCGATATGTCGACGATATCGCGGATGTTTATCCATAATCGAGAGTTTGCTTTTTTCAAATGCATTCTTCGTGTCATTTTCTCCGTCGAATTCGATTTCACCGGCAATTGTTTTGATAACTTTGAACGGGAGATCGACTGCAAGCACTTCAATAATCGTATTATTCATAATAAAGTTTAGAGCAGTCGATAAGTGAGAGATAATATTGCTTTCAAGTCTTCGTTTTGGAACCGATTGTAATCGTTCTGCTGTTATAAAAGTGACTTTAATATTGGAAGCAATGGCGGAAACAGTGCTATAGTTTACATCATTTGACTGATTATTAATAAACTTATTACTATCGCTGCGAACAACAACTCCTTGATCTACATGAGTAACAGTTGAGATGTTATTCAATTCATTCTTTAGCGAAGCAATAGATCGTATCACATATTCTACAATATCAGAAACATTACCACTTTTTTTGTCAATAAATCTTTCTTTTTCATAAGCAAATAATTTAGCAGTCATTTGATGAAAGTTAGGTAGAGTTAAGTCTGAATTATCTTTCAAAACAATGGCATAACGAACACTATTTTCCAAACAAAAGGCATGCAATTCATCGATATTTTTTGGTAAATCTTCAGGAAAACAGAAAACTTTAAGACCAAAAGACCGAAACTCTTTAGTTATAGCGCATAACTCTTTCAATGCTATATCAGAACTTTCAGTGATTAGAGAACAAACCACAACATCAATAATACCACCGAAAATGGTTTTAGTTTTGAATTCTTCATCTAAAATACATTTCATTATTTTCTCAAATTCAATACTTATGCCGACCGCTCCTTTCGGTTGAACCAATTTATCACTTTTCTTACTCAAAACATCGAAATGTGACACCAAATCGTCATAACGTCCTCCGACGGCTATAACACTTGGAAATTGTCGTTGTGTTGGATTTTTATGTTTAATTTCTCGCTCCAATTGAAAAATCATTCCCGAATATATTGTAGAAGACGAGCCGCTCATCACAAAACTCGGGGATATTTTAATAGAAAATTTATTGAAATTTCCTAATCTTTCAGCATAAAAGAGAATGAGTTCCAACTCTTTCAATGCATTTTTAGCCATTTCGAGAGCATTCTGTTGTTTGACTCCTTTCTTTCTCATTTGTGTCTTGACATTAGACAGTAATTTCTTGACAGAGTCTTGTTCTAACTCTATTAACTGCAAAAGTAAATTTACTTTTGTTTCGTCAATAAGTTTCTCTAAAATTTTCTTTCGTTGTGAAATGATTTTATAAGCGAGAGTAGAGTTAGCAGAAGAACTATCATTAGATTCTTTATTTTGTGCCAATTTGACTGAATTGCATTCAGAAATAAGTTTAATCGCTCTGTCGTGTTGTTCTTCAGGAACATCACAATAATTGAGAATAGCTTTGACTAGTTTTATGTGGTTTACTTTGAGGGTGAGTCCGAAGCCCTGCAACATTGGGAACTGTTGTATGACATGACACAAAACACTCAATACTTCTGTGTCTGGCATTATATGACATGAATTGGGGTGTTTTGAGGTCACGATATCGAAAGCACATTCCCATAACTCTCTCGGATGGTAAGCGAGAACACGTCTTTGACGATAAACTTTCTCTATTGAATATCTCCTAAAATGACAGATCTTATTGCGAGCGATATATCGTGCAAATGGAACTCTCAGATCGTGTGGCAGTGAAACTATGGACCCGTTGTGATCCATCACATAAAACACATCATTTCCTTCATATTTTCGAGTCGAGTGCTTAGGAATAAGAGTTGGAAGAGATAGAGAAACAGCGCAATGGCTTTGCATTATTGCTTGTAATGTAGAGTAAACGTATTGGAAAACTCTCTGTTTCATTGAAAAACTGAATAAATCACTCTTTGTTCGGACACTATTTCCTAAATGCTCATCATTCACATCATACACATAGTCTTCTATTTCAGAAATCTCTTTTTGAAACAAAATATTTAACATGTATTTATGAATTTTTGTTCTTGGATTTTGAACCGCACGTCTTATCACATTTTGTTCTTCTTTTTCTTCCATTTCAGGCGCCGGCAAATAATCCGAAGCTAACAGTTGTGAAGATGAAGGCCGTAAAGAGTAGTCGTGTTGAACCAAACTTTTCAAGAGTTGAATATCCATTTCTGTGAAATGTTGGTTCACATCATTTGGTAGATATATTTCAGGTTTTCTCAAAGCCATTATAACTTTCGTTCTTTCCATCGATGTTTGAAAAGGATATGACATCTCAAAGAATATTATACCCAATGAATAAATGTCTACTTTTTGAGTATAAAATATTTTATTTGAATTAATATCTGCATTGACAGTGAGCTCTGGCGCCACATAAAAAGGAGTCCCAATTTTTCCGGTTAACCTAAACTTATCCGATTCTTGGTTTGGGTTTAATTGAGTGTCAACTGAAGACGAGACAAAATTTTCATCTTTGATCAAATAGATCTCTTTCGCTAACCCAAAGTCACCGATTTTGACGTGATCGTTGAGATCTAGAAATATATTCCCAGGTTTTAAGTCTCTGTGAATCATTCCCTGTTGGTGTATATGTACTAAGCCTTCAACTATTTCTCTGAATAGTCTTCGTTTTCTATGAATTTCATTATGAAGTCCACTATCGATCGCATCTCTTAAAGTACTTTTTTCACACAATTCCATCTGAATATACATGTATTGTCGCGGAATTTTCACTCCTTTTTCTTCTGTTGAGTTCTTATGACCAGAATTAGTCGAAGCAATTGTTGTACTCTCTTCTGCACACATATAATCGCTTCCTTCAAATATTACGTACTGATCATCTGAAGAATTTGAAACTTTGCGAGGAATTTGTACTAAAAAAGAAGTGCCGAAAATGTCTTCTTCCGCTTCATAGTCAACGTCTTCAATAGAAGAGGAGTCAGATATAGATGAATCGGAAGTACTCTCACTATTGGGTTTTTTGGAATCACTTTCTTTTTTAATGCTGACTTGCGTTAAGTTATCACTAGCTTTACCACTAGAACTCATTTCTTCATCACTTTGAGCAGTATTTGATTCAGTTTCAATCCATGAACAGAAATATCGGACAACATTCTCGTGATTCAGTCTTGAAAGCAAATTCACTTCTCTCTTAATTTTTTGATAGAGAGAATGATTTGAAGGATTTAATGATATCTTTTTCAAAGCATAACACCTGCCGTCGAGTATATTCTTGACTTTGTAAACAAAACCAAATCCACCTAAAAATGAATTATTCTTTCATTAGTCGAATGTAATGAAAAAGATTTTCAAGCTTTTAAAGGAAATGAACTTTTGATAAAATTAAATGAAAAGATGAAAATAATTGAAATGGTTTTTAAGGTTTAGGATTAGAGTTAAATGAATGCAAACCTTTTCCTAATTCATCTAATACTTCAAACTCATTGGCGAGTCTAGAATGCATTCCAGAGGAAACAATAGAACTCAATAAAACTTTAGAGTCATTAATCTTTTCGTAGTCATCGGACTGTTCTTTTATGCTATTAGAAATGGGACATAATTTTAACTCATAATCTTTTTTAAGAGAGCTTAAAGTGGCAGAAGATTTTTGAGATAAAATGAATGAGTGCTGAAGAAGCAATTCTGGAGACCACCGGGCGTTCTCTTCAGGATCAATACATTTCTCTAAAAAGTTCTTGAAATCATTATCGAAGTTTTGTTTATTAACTTTAGTGTTGAAATTCCAATCATTACTCATAGCATTAACTAAAAGTCCGAATTGAAAGATATCTTTCATCATTAGTCTATGAATATTTACATTAAACAAATTTGAATTATAAGGTTTTGATTCATCACAATTGATATCACACAACAAATCGTAAATCTGTTTTTCCAAATAATATCCACTAATTTTTAATTGTCCAGTAATGCCATCGATGTATACATTTGTTTCTTTGAGGTCTGCGTGAGGACAGAGATGTTTATGCAAGTAATTGAGAGCTTCCAATATTTGCTTCGAGTAATATCTAATTAAACTCATATCTAAGGACTGGCCTCTCAGGACATTCGCTAAACTAAATAAAGAATTTCCGTTAATATATTCTTGTAGTAAATCTATGACAATATAATCGGATTCAACCGAGTATTGCATTGATAAATAGCGAACTAAATTTGAGTGCTCTAAACATTTCATTTTTGACTTGAAAAAAGTTTCTATTTTTGAAATACGATTCACTACTTCATCGATACTCTTGTTATCATTTATTAATTTAAATTCCAGTAAAGAATTTTGTTTTAATTGATTAATATTTAAAATCCATTCAATTATAACAACTGGTTCTCCACTAATCAAATCGAGACCTAAATATTCGATGGATTGCCGGAAATGATTATGAAAAATACATTTTCCTCTTTGTATTTTGCGTTCAATACCATTGACTAAAAATGTTATACAACAGGTTTCATGATTTAAACTACACTTCACTGATGAAGACTTTGTTTCGCTCAATGAATTACCACAAATACTAGTAATGTCTTCACGCGATTCTCGTCTCATTCGAGATTCTTCTTGTAATGCCATTTGTTTTCTTTGCAACTCTTCCTCCAAATGTTTTCGTTTAATTTCTTCTCTAATTCTTATGGTTTCCATTTTTTTCTCCATTTCTAAAGTCTTTTGTATTTCGAGTTTGTTTTCACGCGAAAGCATTTCGTCATAAAAGCTCTTAAGCGGAGGTCTATTGTGTTTATGGAGGAATTGCCGGACATGATCTGTAAACTCGAAGATCATGACCTCTCCCCTCAAACTCTTTGCCAATTCATACAATTGTGCTCTCAATTGATCGCAAACAAGAGCTGACAACCCCTTGACGTTCTTGAGTGAGATTTCGTCGGGAATAACGTTCGGATACTTTTTACCACATTTTACGTACAGATCTAACTGTACGTAAACTTCTTTATTCAGTTCA
This sequence comes from Camisiidae sp., assembly GCA_034696325.1. Classification (NCBI taxonomy): domain Eukaryota; kingdom Metazoa; phylum Arthropoda; class Arachnida; order Sarcoptiformes; family Camisiidae; species Camisiidae sp. The sequence continues at coordinate 15,033 of JAQFZT010000901.1, forward strand.
GACATACTGACCATTGGCTTCAAAGTGATCTCCACTTCGATCGGACACCGATTCTTATGATTGTCACCACTTGAATGTCTCAAATCTCTTAAATCATTACTGAATATAGCCTTAAGAGCACTCAATTCGTCGATTTGTCTCTGAATTGTTTCACTTGTATTTTCCATGACTTTATAACTTATTATTTGAATACTATTTTATAGCAATAATACTGTAAACAAACATTTAATGCAGAAATAGCTCACTATTTTGCATAAAATTCACTCTATTTATAGACAATTTGAATGTAAACTAATCAACAAATGTCTTAAATATTGAATTAAAACATTAAAAAATCAGATTTTAATATAACTTTAATTTGAAAACTAGAACTCATTAACAACGCGTACACTTTTAAATTCAATTTTGCGTTAGAGGTCTGAACGTTAAAAGTTTTTTATATCCAAAAGTATTCAAATATGTATTAACTTTAGAGCCAAAGTTACTGATCAAGAGATGTTTAGTAATAGTTTTTCACTTTATTATACAAATTGTAATTAAAATTTTATTCATTTCTCTTTCAATAACATGTGTTTGATTTACATATAATTAATAATATTTAAGACTTTAGTTTTATATATTTTTCATTACACAATAAGTTTATTACAAAAGTTTTAATTAGTTTTTGTATCCAATGATATTTCTGGAATGTTTTGTATTGAAACGTTTGCTTTCAAAAAACCTCAAACACAAAATTGAAGTAATGATACATAAAATAATAAGAGTTATCAGAACCATAAGTAAACTCATTGTGAAGTTTGTGATCGGAATACAAATAGTGTTCTTGCGATCAATTATGAGCTCATTTTTTGAAAATGCGCTCATATTTCTCGCTTCAATAAAGTCCAGATCATTGGGAACTACAACACGAATACCTCGAAGTAATCGAATGGGTTCTGTTCGCGTATCATTTCGGGCATTAAAGCTATTAACCATTCGTTTTGCTCTTGATTTGGCCTCATCTTCACTGTTTTGACTGCGACTTCTGATCTCAATGTTTTCAAACTTCTGACAAAAGTTTCTGCACTCATGTTTGCAGATTTCAATATTACATTCGAAATAAACTTCCATTTTTTCGGGAAACCTAAAGGCCTGCATATAAGAGAAAGTGGTGACCGTGGCGTCATTGAGGTTTCTCCGTTTCTGCCACTCACCCAACAACTTCTTCTTAAGAACACAACCGCTTTCATCTGTTAACTGAACTGAATTTCTAACATCTCCGTCGTGTGCAATACAATCCTTGACGTGTACATCAAAATTGTTAGCGTCCGAACCAACCAATGAAACTGAAAGCGTTAAATCATCACCAATTCGTACAAATCCCTGAACTGGTGCAGCATTAGGTTCGTGACCGTATTGGACATCCATATGACTCTCTACTGAATCACCCATATATGTGATGGATTTTGAGTCGAGTGCATCTACATTCACTGAAGTTTGTACTGTTTTATCGAAAACTCCACTCCACGAACACTTTAAATGTCTCGATGAGTCCCAAACTTCTTGAAATGCGGGCTCATTTTGCAATATTAAAGTGTTTTCTAGAAATGATTCCCCTCTCGATGCGGTTTCATCGATAAAAGTGGTTCCGCATTGATTGACTTCTAATAAAAACTCATAAACGAGTTGACCCGATCTGTGCTCAACGAAATGACACAGAGCGTCATTATAGTGACCCTTAGCATAAATAATACCATCAAATGGCTTATCGTAAGTGACTCTCACTTGAATGGCGTCTTTAGAACATTTTGCTTCTATAGCAACTATTTTAGGTTTAGACAAAACGGGTTGTCGTGGATATAAATGCGATTCTGAAGGATCTCTTTCTCTTCTGTTATCTTTGATTTTATTCAATTCGAATTCCTGCCTCACCTCTTCAGGAAGATCTGCAAAATGCTGTCTATTTTCCTGTAAGTCTTTGGTTAAAGTAAATTGTTCTCCGTTTGCAAGTGATGGCGCGTTAATGACAAATAAAGCACTTGGAGTCGTATCAACTGGTATTTCAATGGGGATTATCTTGAGAGGCTCTTCATTTTGTATCAAATGATGCACTTGAGAGTTATCCTCATTTTGACTGTTTTTGAGTTTATTGTCAAAAACTTTGGATTGTATCTCATAAGTAATTGATCCCTGATGTTGTTGTGGCTGTTGTTGTCTTTGATGTTGGTTTCGTTGTTTTGTGTCATGTTTAAGAAACAGTTGTGTCCAAAAATGTTCTCTCAATCGTTCAGATTTATTTTCTTCTGTAGAATCAATTGAACCAATTGGAACATTCGAAGGCTCGTAAGGCTTACCACTTTGATCTTGTTGTTGAATCGGTTCTTCAAACTCTCGTTGAGGTTCTGGTTTAGGGAAGTTTTGTTCACTACAAATTAGATAAATAATTATCTATATATTCTGTTTAATAGCAATAAAAATTTGAATTGCAAACTTTGTCTTGATATCAATATCTTTGGAGCCCTGATTGCTTAGCGCTGATCCTATACTTTCAAAAGCTCTTTGGAATTTTGATGAATAATGAGAATTACGGCTTTCAGTAAGATATGGTAATCCAACTTGATTTCCATCTTCCAATGCTTGCACACCAAATAATATTATCTAAGATATGGATATTCTGTTTTAAGACATTTACAAACTTTCATATATAGACATAAAAGAAAGTTTTAATGCTTTTCAAAAATTTGATTAAACTTTGTTTGAAATAACGTATAGAACACATAACGATATACTCACACAACAAGTTATAGTTAGAGATATGATAAACATTGTATAAAAATGTTAACAATGAAAAACAATGACTAAAATGGAAATTCTGCTAATGATTAAGTATAAACGACTGGAATGAAGTAAGAGTTGCAACTAAAGTATTTTGATGGGAACGCATCTCTTTTAAAATATGTCGTTCATTAGACACAGTGAGAATAACAAGGAAATTAAATGGACTATTCGTTCATCGAAATATCCAACAGCTCAAGAATGCATCTTTTTATACTAGTTAAAAGTGATGTATCGACTGACCCACATCTTTCTGGTTGAAAACGAGAAAGAGATGCTCAGAAGTGAATGCAAGTTTTTTGCAATTCATTAGAATAGAATCACTAATTGTAAAATCAAAAGTTCAATATTTGTTTAAATAGCCTATATATACAATGAATACAATCAAAAGAAACAGTTGTGGCAAAATCTCAAATGTCTACATGTGGGTGTCTTTGATTTGTTTGCAGGTAATAGCTCTTCACTCTTGATCATATCATTAGAGAAGTTCGGCGACTCTATTGTAGGCTATTGTAAAAAGTTTAGCAGAAAACTTGTCAGGACGTTCTCCTTTTCTTTAAGTTGAAATATATTCAAGTTGACAATTTTCTATTTATAAAAGAGCAAAACCTAGATATTATTCAAACAGAAGGTGCTAATGAAATGTGTCAAATGTTTTCTTTTATTTGGTAAATATCTATAGCAGTACCGTCGCCAGCATTCAAAAATTCAAATCAATTTCAAACCATTAATTTATCCTATTTTTCAAGTTTATAAAATATTTTCAAAAATTGGCAGAAAATTACTCGCTTTCCCTTAATTCACACTTATATTGCTTTTGTTAAGTAAAATGTGTGGACACACAGCTTCGACCCATTGCTAGATACGGCACTGATGTATAAATACAATGATTGTTGTCATTTTTATCAAACAGATCTACACTTTTTATTAATTTGATTGACCAAAAAGAGAACAATGAGGGCATCAATACGTTGAGTGATTGTTTAAAAATAAGTTATACATAAGTATTTTGTAAGATTTTATCTTATTTATTCTTTATAATTTCAATTTTGTTATGCAAAAGTTGAATTTGCATTTTGAAAAGTAGTCATTAAAGTTGTTTTAAGCCTAATAATACACATTCGTTGAGCATTACTGATAATGATTTATTTATAATAATTAATTTAAAGTGGAAGCAATTATTCCAGAGTTTCAACTATTCTTCAAACATGATTTTGAAGTGAATTATTTTTACCCTCTAATTGTTTTTTGCCGAACAATACACATTTTTCAAACTAACTTTACTAGATTTAAGAGCAAACAGAAATCAAAATTATCAATTGACCTGACTTACGGACCTGACCTCAGTTACAATCGTTAGAAAGTGTCAATTATT
>JAQFZT010000902.1:0-19202 GCA_034696325.1 Camisiidae sp.
AAATAATCAAATAAATTTCAATACTAACGATAGAAATGGTACTTATATTTTACTAAATATGTCAATCAATTTATGTGACAAATCATTGTGCAAAATGTATATTTAATAGTTTACTTAAATCTTTAAGGGACGAGAAAAAATCCTCAGTTTTTAATTGTTAGAATTCTTGTGATTTATACTTATTTTATTACTAAATTTATATTTCAAATTTGGATCTCAAAAATGCCATGTATTTAGGGTTTGAACAAGTTATGAGATCCTTGTGATGTAATTTTCACTGAATAAATTATTATTATCATAATTTGAAAAAATTTATCTGGTTTTCCTGAACACATTACCTAGCTCCACCAGCAGACAGTGAGTGTAGGTTCTTATCAGTCAACACTTCACTCAAAAAAATGTCATCAAAAATCGTCAAAGTTAAGCTCAGCTTCAATTCAAGTATCGTATCAGGACTTTAGAATCAGTCCCTAGAAATGCATTTAAAGTAACAGAAATTCAATAAGTACTACATATAACTTTGAATGCATTTCTAGGGACCGATTCTAAAGTCCTAATACGATACTTAAATTGAAGCTGCTATAGAAAACCACCAAAAAATGTCAATAAGTGTATACTTTTACTTCAGTTATTGTTGAAGACCTTTGTACAGCAGGTTCAAGCTATTCTTCAAAATCTATTCACTGTTAATTAGGTTCAAAATACAGTAGTTATTAAATTCATATTTTTCTATACTCTGTCAGACATTTAAAGCTTTCACATAAAGACATATTCTTTGGATGTTTATGTTTCTCTTTCAAACCAATGAATTGTTAAATACAAATGAAAAAAAGTTTATGCCTTTACGAGCAGCAAATTTTTTTCTTTACTGGTTCTAATGGAATAAGTCATGGCCCGAAAAATTATGCGATCATATGAAGTTGTATAATTTGGTTTTACTTCCGTAATTCACATAATTAAGTGTCTTAAATAAATTATGTTTTCTGTAAAAAAATACTTTCACATAACATTAAAATCAATTCAATTGACTGGAGGCTAACTATTATGGCTTTCAATCTAAAGTAGTGCTGAGTATTTTCGAGAAATTACATCAAAAACATGGAAACTTAATTTTTAAGAACCCATTTAACTTAATTGTTCAGTTCTTAATGTTTTGCTACATTTAGACTTGAAAACATTATGTGTTTGCAAATTTCATTCAAAAATCGAGTTTATTAACTAAATTCGGTTTCGAAATTTCAAATTAATTTGTATTTAAATATTAAAACTTGAAAATAAGTGAAACTATATCCTGAAATAAGTATCCACTACAGAGATAAAATGAATCTAAATCAATATGTGTAGTGGTAACATGAATAATAATGATTTTTAATGAAACTTTCTTATTAATTTCATAATTATGGTCATATGATTTCAATAAATTTATTCGATTCCTAATAATTTGAATTTGAGTCACATAGTTTTTTGGGCATTGAGAATAATACAACACATCATCACAAATATATATAGTATATACAGTACCTGTACAGTCATTCCAAAAACTGACTGAAACGGTTTTTGGGTTTTCACAATACCTTAACTTTGATGAATTTGAATGAAAATTTTTTTGAGTCAAGCATTTGATGGAAGAAAATTTTGAGCCTGAGAGATGTCATCCGCTTACTCAAGGCATACCAATCAATACATGTCATTTGCTCAGGAAAACCAGATAATTATTTTCAAATTCTGATCAAGGCAATTGAAAATATCTTTAAAAATAAGGAATATTGGGTTGCCATTCCAATAATTATATAGCTTTAGTTATTTCCTATGTATTTTTCTTTGTTATAAATTCAATTTGAATAAACAGAAGTTTAAAATGAATGGAAAAATAATTTGAGCTGTATAATTACAGGAATGGAAACCTAATATTGCTATCAATATAATATCTTGAAAGAGCTTCTGAGAAGCTTTCATTTGATACCAATTTGAAGAATTTCTGCCACGAAATAAAAAAGTTATGCTTCATTAAAAATTCTAGTTTTTGAAGTTTGAGATGCTGTCATTTTGAAGTTAGAAAGTTTTCAGCTACACAAAAATACACGTATTCCTTATTTTTAAAGATATTTTTCAATTGCGTTGATCAGAATTTGAAAATAATTATCTGGTTTTCCTGAGCAAATGACATGTATTGATTGGTATGCCTTGAGTAAGCGGATGACATCTCTCAGGCTCAAAAATTTCTTCCATCTTGACTCAAAAAATTTGTCATTCAAACTGATCAAAGTTAAGGTATTGTGAACACCCAAAAACCGTTTCAGTCAGTTTTTGGAATGACTGTACCAACACGTAGGATGAAGGGCAACATAGTTAATGTTCTTTTCTATCAGAACTAACAATAAAGAGATTTAATTTGTGGTAAGTGTTGCTTAGCTCTGATATAAAAATTTAATCCAAACTTTATTCTCAATGCACAGAGTATTCTTTCGATGTTTTTGTTGATCTCAAGTTATTTTCTCATTTCTTGTTATCGATGAAAATTAATTTCGGAAAAGTTGTATTCGCAGCTTTACTAAACTAGGAAAAAGTACTAAACCTTCAAATATTAGATGGTGTTGTGTTTACCAACCAAATAAAGAAAGTAAATTTTGATATAACGAGCCTCAGGCGCGTCAAATCATGACTACTGCACTTACTTCGTTGTGATCGATGCCATTATTGAGAGACCACGTCGTTTGGAAATAATCAGTCATACGCTGACGAAGTTGTTTAGGGATTTGATGCAATTTGAAAAAATCTTTCAAATCTCTGAGTCTAGTCTGATATTGTGATCGTCTTGCATACATTCTTTGTATGATAGCAGTCACATTTCCAAACACTACTGCATGCATGAGAGCCCCGATTAGCATAATCAATATCGAAAACACTTTTTCTGCCTCAGTATTTGCTGACACATTCCCGAATCCCACGCTTGTAAGACTACTAGTTGTAAAGTACAATGCAGTTATATATGAAGAAAAATCGGTCAGATTAGTAGTCTCTTCATAACCAAGTTTATCACTCAATTGGTGCAGCCATCCTATTAATCAACAATTTATTCATTATAAATCATTCAATAAATAATAATCAAAATTACCCAAACAATTATTAAATCTAAATAAATGTTTTTATCGGTCAAAATACTGTACTCATTAAATCATTGTATAGTTTGTGTAATAGATTCCCTTTTTCTTAAGTTTTAAACAACTACTGGTAACAGATTTTTGTATCAATCATTTAACTTTGTTTCTCATTTTAGATAATTGTTAGCTATTATGACTTCTTCAGAAAGATTGCTATCAGAGAATTTAGAAGAAATTTTTTTGTGGAATTTGAATTCAAATTAAATAACATAAAAAGTTTGGGCTACAGATACAGAGTTAGAAAATATGATGAATTTAATTAACTGATTGCTAATCATAATATTAATTATTGAATAAACTAATTCCTAAAGTACTTGTAAACTCTATTTGATTATTGTTAATCAAAAGCTTTGATGCGAAGCAACTAAAGCCTCTTTAAGAAGTTTATCTGTAATTTTTTCAATATATAAAATAATTAGTACACAAAGCAACGATACAGCTTTTTATAACGTTCTTTTATTATTGAGAGCTTATATAATAATCACATAAAAGTCACTTTTTCTAACGCTATTTCTAAGTTGTTAGAAATGACATAAAAAATCAATTGCTAGTGAACACGCTTTATAAGAAATATTTGTTCTTTATAAGAATCTTGAATCACATTTTTATCGTCAAAAACACGAATCCTTTGTATCAAAAGTGTTGAAGAGCTTCGCAAGTGATTCGAATGAAATATTTTCTCAATTTAAAAATTGATAAAATATGTGTTTGAAATTTTTATCTGTAGCCAATTTATGTTTCCTTTTGTTCAGTGAATTGAATAAAAAAATTGTGTAATAGAATATAAAACTTGATTTTGCTTAAAACCTATGGAATATAACTCGTATTTTTCAATAATATATAATTCCTTTGAGCCATTCTATAGGCTAAACGAATGCTATCTTGAGCTTAATTCAAATATTCTGGTTTTGAGCTCAGCTCTAAATATGAAATGGAATCGTAAGTTCAAATCTCGACCAATTCCATGGATTTTGACTATATTTTACGTGAATGAGAGAAATTGATTGCCAGATAAAAAACTTAATTCAATAGGGAATCATAAAAGTAAATGAGAGCCACCGATCATTCGTTTCATTATAACTTAACTGCAAAATCTTACTCTTTTATAAAACTTATCACACCTTTGAGCTCGTGATTTAAAGAAAAGCTTATATAAGTTATATCTGGACCTTTTCTATACAATTCAATTTGGCCTTTGAGTATATTTTGTTTGAAAATTCTCAAACAGTTTCATTGTTGTAGAAACAAGTTCTGTTTTTTTATCGTAATCCTAAACCAAATGATATTTCACCCGAAAAAGAAATATTTCATTTCTGTTTCGAATCTCAAATAGCATTTCAATATTATTCTATAAATTGAGAATCAAGTCATTCAAATAATACTTAAGACATCTTCAAAACTAATATAAGGGCTTCAATTTTCAAAAGTTTAAAGTGTATATCAATCAGAATTTTCAATGTCAACACTAGTGAATAAAAGTTTTATACATTATTTTAGAAATGAGTTATGAGTTAGAAATTGCTTATAATCTAAAGAGAAAAAGCGAGTAATCATAGGTTGAACTCTGTTTTCATTTTAAAGGAAAATCACATTCATTGAACAGTTCTGAAGAATGTATATTGGAGTTAATGTTCAACTCGTTATATCATTCAAAATATTCATCACTTTTAGAAACAGTTTATGTTAGAGTTTCCAAGGTCAACTCCATCTCCATTGGAGTGGAGATGGAGTTACAAAAATTGAATGGAATGGAGTGGAGATGGAGTTACATATACATTCTTCAGAACTGTTCAATGAATGTGGTTTTCCTTCAAAATGAAAACAGAGTTCAACCTATGATTACTCGCTTTTTCTCTTTAGATTATAAGCAATTAACTCATAACTCATTTCTAAAATAATGTATAAAACTTTTATTCACGAGTGTCGACATTGAAATTTCTGATTGATATTAAGAAAGTATGCCATGAATTTTGTATTAGAATTGATGGTAAAATAATTAATGTATAGAATACTAGAATAATTGCTGAAAATTAGATTTTTTGAAACCCCATTAACTATGAGAAAAAACTTGTTTGATAATTACCGACGTCCCAATTCATAGGATTGACTTCAATTTCTTCAACAGCTATCACATACCAAATACACGCGAGCCAATGAGCCAATAGAGAAAATGATAACATAAGTAATGTAAGAATGATGTAACTATACCTAAATAGTAAAAAAAATGATATTAATTTTGTAATTTGATATTAAGAAGATCGCAAATTGGAATGTGACTGTAAGCTCAAAAAATACTAGTTTTTATTGCAAACTCCTAATAGACTAAGCCATTCAAAATGATGCTAATGTTTAAGCTGTTCTATCATTTTTATTCAATCTAAAAATAACTTTTAAAGTAAACAAGATGTAAAGCAAATATTATTTAAATTTTTTCATTATTAATTCATTCATATTGTTAATGACTTGAATTTTTACTTTTGATGGATTTGCATAAAATTTTCACACAAGAATTCTATTTTTGAATGAATCTACAGAGGATACTAACAAAATATGCTATAAATACCTGAAAACTCATTTCTAAAGCAGCAATTATTAATAAGCATTTTTAGTTAAACAGTGGAACAAGATTTTCGCTCTTTAATTGTTAAGTAGTTTTCAAATGCTCTCTAAACAATCAACTATTTGCAATGCGAAGGTGGCTCGAGGTTCTCGACTCCAATTTTCAAAAACATAATATGAAACTTTATCTCAAAAATGTACGGTAGAGAAAATGAAACATAATATATTTGAAAAACAATGTAACTGCACTTATGATGAGATATTACTAAGTAATAGTTCTTATCAAAATAAGTGATAAAAGCTTAATCATTGATAAGAAAACAATTATTTATTCAACACAATTCATACAAAGCTTCAATAATACATTTTGTTATCTTAAAAATAAACTCTTCGTTAAAAAACATTATAATATAAAGTTCTAAATACAAGCAACGAAGAGTTTATTTTTAAGATAACAAAATGTATTATTGAAGCTTTGTATGAATTGTGTTGAATAAATAATTGTTTTCTTATCAATGATTAAGCTTTTATCACTTATTTTGATAAGAACTATTACTTAGTAATATCTCATCATAAGTGCAGTTACATTGTTTTTCAAATATATTATGTTTCATTTTCTCTACCGTACATTTTTCAAATAAAGTTTTATATATTTAATGCATTTAATTGTCAAGTTCTAAATGTTTTTTTACATTTGAACTTAAAAAACATTAAGTGTTTGTAATTTTTATTCAAAAATTTTCAAATTAATTTATTTCTATATAAAACTTCAAAAATAGGGTTGAAGATAATCTTTTTACTGGAATAAGTATCAAATACAGAGATGAAATTCATAGAAATCAATTTTGAGACCCGAAGAATTTCATATGAGGTTCAAGTTTTGAGGCCCAGCTCTACTATAAACTTTACCAATATTAACATCTTAAGATAGAAAACTCATGTTAAAAGTGGATCAAAAACTCATGATGAGAATCAGATGCTATAAACAATTAATATTATTAATCTATTTATTAAAATAGAATTTTCTTATATTTAAAAGACGATTTATTGAGATCTGATTGTATTCTGCATTATTTTAGATTGTTTTCTAGGCTTTAAATTTATCATTATCTTGATTTAGGGCTTCATAAAAGGCTGCAAAACTTAATTCTTTCAACTCAATAAAGTTTACAAGAGATTAAAGAATAGTTAATTTAAAATTTATGGAATTTTTATATTAATATGTTTGAGTTAGTTTTAAACTAATAGAAATTTGTTTTTTTAGATTTTTCAAATCAAACCAATACTTCTTTTTGATACTTATAAAGCCTTGTTTAGAAAGAGATTCTTTCGAAATATGGTGAAAGACTTCCTTACAACTGAAGAAAAGTTTTATACTGAAGCTCAAAACAATGAAAGACGAAGTTAATTAAACAATAAAAATAAGTGAGCAAATAATAAGCAATGATTTTTCCCTATAAAATAGCGTAAAACAGGGATCTCCTTTCTATTGTATTGTTGAGACAAAAGTTTGACGAACTGATACCAGCGAAATCGACAATGGGTTGAGTAATGAAGCTTATAAAGATCAATGGCAATAACAATCTTTCTCGAGTAATGATGTCAATCACTTTATTCTCCTGAGCTCTGAACGTGGGAACACTAGGCTTAACCAGTGCTCTAATGATGTGATATTAACATTCTATTAATTGAATTTAGTTGATTTGAAATTACTTCATATTTTCATTTGATTGATGGCAAAATTCTGTTGAGCATCAGAGATAAACTGAAGCAAGAGCTGACCTTTTGAATGGAATCCATCTCAAGCCTACACTAATAATTCAAATAAACGAGTCAATTTAGGTCTATCATACTGTTCATTTTATTGAGCTCACATTGCTCTACATATTTCTAGTAGATTTATTTCAAGCTCAATAATATGACGTCTTAAATGGTTTGATGGCGTTGAATCCCAAACTGACAAAACAAATTATCTGTTAAATGATAGTCTCTGATAATAGTTGTCAAATTTTGAGCTGTACTCATCTCTCTAAGTGTGATACTATCTCTTATAAATCTAATATAAAGTTTAAATACTGCAATGATAATGACCTGATCCTTTAATCGATATTCAAAAATAATTGATGTTTAGCTATTTGTCACGTTCTATTGTTATACAATCTGAATTGTCTCCTGTTTTGAACAGTTAAGCCCGAGGTTTTATCTAAAATTCTTCACATCGATGAGTGACATACTGAAAAGAGTGCTTTCAGGAGCTGTCAGAAACTTTTGTTTTCTACTAGGATTAAAAGCAAAAGTTCAATGCTTTTAATTACTTTATGATAAATTTTTAAATTTGATAAATATTATGATTAATCGAGAGATAATAATGATTTTTATATTATATTTATTCGTCAAACTGAATGCCCTTCAATACTGAATAGTTGGTAAATATACCCAAATTGTTATTGCAGTGAAAAATGGTCTAAAGATGTTGTTTTTGTGAGTTGACAGAAACAAATTCAACGAACCTATTATATGCGGTCAAACTCTTAACATTTTGAGTAATATACTTAGGCCTTATTGATGAAAAACAATATTACTTGCAGTTCCGGCTGTTTTTCTACTAACTATAAAAGTCTTTCCGGGAAATACTTTATAAAGAAGCTTAAGAACCCATCTTCCACTTCACTAAACAATTTATTAGAATCGAATTCCCTGTATTTATTTCAATATTACATACTATGTCAGTGATGAGCACAGGCTCAGGCTCAGGATCCCGAGCTTGTGAGCCTCGTTTTTTCAAAAAGTTCTAATAAAAGTATGCGCTGTAGTATTAATAATTCGCAATAAGATTGAAATCAAGAATTTTTTCGCAACAATTAAAGTATTGTTAGCTACAGGAGAACGAACAGAAAATACGAGACTATAAATTCGTTTGATTTCACCAATAGTTATGAAACATTTATTCATAGTATTAATAGAATAGCAATAAGCATAACACTAATGGTATAGAGTTAATGGATAGAAAAAAAGAAACTGTAAAGAATCACTTCTTATTCGAAGATCACAGTAATTAAAAAATTTAAATAAATTACATAATATCTTTGAAAATTCTCTTTTTGGAAAACTTTTTATATCATGTTATAAAACTTTAATACAGTAAAAAATTTAATATCAAGGTCAGGCTCAAGGCTCAGGCTCAGGCTCAGGCTCAGGCTCAGGCTCAGGCTCAGACTCGACTGGCTCAGGCTGTTGTACTGTTTTTCTTATATCAACAATACTATTGGACTCAAACAGAGTTAAGCCAATTTCATTGAAATTAACATCTATTTTGTTGAATGCAATTGAATGAAACTTTAATACATTTTTCATATTCTGTGATCCAATTGAAGATAAAGTAAGACTGCAAAGCGAGTAATACAAGCAAATAAATTCGCGATCAATAGTTACAGAGAATTAGTATTCCATTTGAATGCTCAAGAAATAAGTGATGTTAATGAAGAAATATGTGAACTCCCTTTTAGCTCAAATTGATATTACTTTAAACTTTGAACATTGAAAGCATGTTTTTAGGACAATATCAAAAAACAGAAAACAGGAAAAGTACTGAAAATCAGTCGAAGTGTTCAATTTAAGTAATGTTTTGCTGGACTCGTTTCCTAATGCAGAAAATTTTTATGAGTTGAGTTCTTAAAACATTTCTCTTTATAAACTCTATTGTGTGCTTTTACGTGAAGCACACTTTATAGAATGATGAGATACTGTGCGTTCCATTCAAAGAATCCAATGTTATAATAGCTTTACTTCCCTTATAAAAATTGTCTTCACTATAAATTTAAGAAATACAGTAGTCTTAGTGCTTCAGATCTGAATTACCATTTACTCATTGATTATATTTTATTACGTCCTTTATTTGTTTACTTTCCTGACATAAAGCAATAATTTATCAAAACATGTTACAACAGATATTAAGTTGTTGGATGAGCTCAAGTTCCACCGAAATTTGACTTAATTTAAGTACTTCGGATCAATATATTAAAACTATTCACGTGAATATAGCGTTTTTCTCAAACGAGTTTTCAGATAAATGTTCAATAAATCAAAACAAAGTATTACCGAAATAATAATGGCTTGAGTTTAGTTTAATTGAACATTTCATTTAATGCACGGCTCACTCGTTAGTTCTATATATTACATAACACTTGTGTTTTAGCGGAAAATGATTTAAATTAGTTTGTTTTGTTTTTTTGATAGTCTTTCATATCTTTGGTCATTCATAAGATAAAAGGCTGAATAGAAAGGTAACAAATTGTAAGGTTCAACTTTGCATTTAGCGTTTGATTATAAGATGGCATCAACTTGGAAAATATCGATTAAGCATCTGTTTTCTCATGAGATGCGAATTTGTTTTGCCATATATTTTGTTATAAAGAAGATGCTGTGCATATACTTCCGGAATAGTTTATGAGATATTACTCTTTTTCGAGAGTATACTCGCAATGTATTTTCGATTCTCAGCACTAATACTAAACGTTTAAAACTAGTCTAGGATTTATTCTTTGAGCTCAATCATGAAATATGATAAAAGACAAACTAACTGAGAATATCGATCCATCTTTTGTAAAAGTCTCGCGAGTCTTAATAAACGAGTCAATTTAAGTAAATGTATTAATGGTGTTATCTGTTAATCAAATTGAAATCTAAGTTAGATTTTTAATTATGTAAGTATTATATTGAAAGTCTTACTCTGCTATAAAGATTAGCCGCATAGAGAAGATCAAATGGAAGAGCAGCCAATAGGTCAACCAGAAACCATCCGCGCGAGTAATGGCAAGCTATCGATTTAGACTTTGCCACAACTTCTCCTTTTTTGTTTACAAATGTAGTCCGAAAGTTGAGAATTATATCTGTGTATCGAAATTGAATTTTATTTGTCTGGAAAAGTTTGATTTATATGAAAGCAAGAAATGTTTTGCACGCTTGCCTACAATAAACACGATTTCCACCCCAACATCGGTAATAATTGTTTTATATCTGTCTGGAGTTTCATTTCTATATCTAAAGGCTGCACTGTATGGCACAACAATTGCCACATAAAAAGTTGCAATCAGTATAAGCCAATCCCAACAAGTTTTGAAAATGCCATAATGCGAGAGAACTAATCGAGACTTTTTAATTGCTGCAGTTTTGTATTCGGGCAATGCTGTAGAGTGTAATAAGTTCTGAAGTATTTTATAATTAATTAATTAAAATAATTAAATCAATCAATCATTCGAATGTTCAATAACAGACATTCATAAACGTGAGTCCATTCAAATATAACTTATGCTCACATTATTAAGTTTGAGTTTAGACTTCATGGTATCACTACGTCTATAATGTCCAGATAATTGATAGAGCACTGCTCTACTTCTTCTGCGTTGGTAGTGATTCGCTGGAAGGCACCCGTCACTCTCGAAAGCATTATTGGCATCCATATCAGAGTCAACATCATAACAATCTTTAGTTTCATCTTCCATTTCAGCCATTTTCGTACGAGTGATGTCTTTGTGCGACGCAAGAAATAGTACGACTTCATGTTTTTCATTTTTGATGGGAACGATATCAAGCAAACACCAAAAAGGACTTCCTGAAATCAATGCACAAATATTCATCAACTTATGTATTATTCCGTACAATTCCTTTATTTATTAACAAAAAATACCGTTTCTTTTGTAAAAGATCACTTCCATTTTTAGTTCGCTTTTGCTATCCAGCGCTTCTTCTATCTGTTTTTTCAGCTCAGGCAGAGTGTCGGGTCCGAACAAGAAAGTGCAGGCACAACCTTTTTGCATGATTTGCGCTCGAGGAAAACCGGTGAGCTCACAAAATCCATCGGAACAGTAGACGATTGGAAACAGATTAGGAACCTGAGCGTTTCCCAATACGAAATTGCTATCTAAACATCAAAAGACAGTCAACAATTTAAATATCGATTTAAATGTTTTCATATAATATATCTTCACCAATAAAAAATGTACTAAAGTAGAGATCAATAAATTAGAAATTTGGTGTCAAGAATATGTAACTTTGCAATAAAGAAACTTTAATGTATCCCTTGTCTATGAATTTCAACTTATCGACTCAAAAAGATCTTAAAATAACTTGAGATAACAAAAACTTCGTAAATAATAAAAATATATAAAAATTGGAAGAATTTTATTCTCATTTTCAAAAAATACAGACAGTTTTCTTTTGTAAACATTAAAGAACTTAATTTCATTCATGGCAATCGATAGTTATAACTTATACAGGTTTTACTCGTAGGTGAATATAAAAGATATTAAGTAAAAATCTATATTCCATGAACTTTTTCTCTTAATCCTGACTTTTATTTTTAAACATCCTGGTATTGAATGATTTTGCGCTCAATTTAAAACTTTGGCTGAAATTTGATAGAATGAGAATTCTCTTAAAACATTATCATTTGAAAACTGATCGATCATAGTCTCTAAGAACATGTTATACATGTACTTGTATTTTGAGTTGAGCACTGCATTTCCTTCCAAACTTATTCGTTAGGGAAATATCAGTCAATTTTGAGTTCTTAACCTTTAAGCAAGCAGGCATTTGACATACATTTTAAAAATTTCAAAAAATACTAAATCGAGAACATTATTAAACATTTTATAGATATTTATTCAAACTCTTCTCTTGAAAAATATAAAAGTTACAAATAATAAGAATCTTTATTTATTTTGGATTTGCATAAGCTATCGATTCAAATGATTGTCAAATATAATAGCAGGTCTTTTTCAGTTTGATATTTATTTATCTACTTTGGTTTGATTGGAAAGCAAAAAGAGAATCAAGTTTTCGATAAAAATCCTGACGTAAAGGAATGGTTTCACTTTTATATAGACTCTGTAAACTTCAAATATTTAAATATCTCAAGACTGGAATCAATAATTAAAGTTCTAAATTCACCTTCAAATGAAACATATTTACTAAACATTTCATTGAATTAATTGTTTGTGACTTTAATCATTATTTTATTTCCACCAGAAATATAGTGAAAATTGATTATTTCCTGACATTTATCACTTGAATTTTCATATTAATCAAAATATTATCTTTAATTTATCTTTTCAAATCTTCGCGTTTTCCCTAAAAAGTTATTTGATTTCGATTTAATTAAATTCTTTTTTGAGCTCTTACGAACTCTAAAGATATGAGTTCTATTATTTAAAATAACATTTTATCAAAACTGAGAAATGTTGGGCTCCAAAAATTGATATAGTGAGGCACAAAAGTCAGGAACCAATGTCAATTTGTAAGTTGGCTTATACTTCCCGGATAGTCAACTTCTATATCTATTTATTTATAAGGATCATCACTAGACCCACTGAAATTTTTCTGGACCGCCCGTTTTCTACCATGTTTAAGCCACACCCCTTGGAAAAATTTCAAGATACGCCCACCGAAATTTGTGTGGTTATTATTTTCTATGCAATCCGAATTTTTCTATCACTATTGTGGTATGAATTTTTAAGTTTCACAAAATTTAATATTTCGAAAATTTTTATCTCGAAAGTGGAAGGAGATATTTAAGTGGGAGTTTCACTAAAATTCATCATAAATTAAGAAGTATTGGATTCTGTTATTAGAAAAACTGATGATCATTTATTTACTTAATTTCAATTTTTATTTTAACTCCATTGGTTCCTGACTTTTGTGCCTCACTGTAGAGTTTGAGAAGATCACTGAAAACTATTTTTAGAAAATAAAATAATTTTAAAGCCTGTAACCTTAGCTTTAATTTAATATGGCAT
Organism: Camisiidae sp.; assembly: GCA_034696325.1. Lineage (NCBI taxonomy): Eukaryota > Metazoa > Arthropoda > Arachnida > Sarcoptiformes > Camisiidae > Camisiidae sp. The sequence continues at coordinate 13,514 of JAQFZT010000902.1, forward strand.
AAATATATGTACGAATTACATAAAAAATAGATTTTCTTTTAATGACTATCAAAAAAGTAGTTTCCATTCAATGTGAAAGTCCATAGTTTTTATCATTAGTTTTTCAAATATCTGAAACTGAGAATTAGTGGCCTAACTATTTAAAATCAAATAAACTTTTTTAATATATTATAGCAAAAATACTCGTTTTACAATTTCGGTTAAATTTATTTTAATTTTAGAAAATGATTTTCAACGAAAAATTACAAATTATGTGATGAAAGGCATTTTTAAAGTGATTGACGCTCAAAATGGAATATTCTTAGAATTGAGGTTCAATGTACAGTTAGTTTCAAAACGGATTTTTGGTGTTCACTATACTTAAACTTCAATGAATTTTGATGAATTTTTTTGAGTGTAGCATTTGTTGGAACCAAACTTTTGGCTGAGAGGCGACATCCGGTTCAAAGCGGTTCAATGGATCAATGAATGGTATTTTGATCAGAAAAACTGGATGAAAATTTTTGAATTCTGATGAAAAAATATTGAAAATATTTGAAAAATTAATGGATACGTGTATTTTTGTCTGGCTTAAAATTTTTTGACTGCAAAGTGACAGCATCTCAAACTTGAAAAACTATCATTTTGATGGAACATAACTTTTTAATTCTGAGGCCGAGAATCTTCAAATGGTAACAAATGAAACCTTTTTAGAAGCTCTTTCAAGATATTATATTGATAACAATATTGGATTCGAATCTGAATAATTTGCTATTTTCTATTCCAGCCTTAATAATTTTCCTATTGATTTTAAATTGCTGTTTATTCATATCGAAAAAACATATTGGAATTTTGCTGCTCAAACCTCTGTAGGAGTAGAAGAATAAATCCAAATTTCAAATCTAAATTTCAATTCATAAGAAGTAATCCTAAAAGGAAACAATAGTATTGGAATATAGGGAAAACTCTCAATGATTTTTTAAAAATACTTGTGACATAAGAGCAAAGAATCTGAGAAAAAAATGTTGTCAAAAAGTTAAATCCATTTTTGATTAATTTTTTATTCACTTAAAATATAATCTTAACACCTTATTGGAGCAAATTTTGCTTTCCCAGTCAATTCTCTGGAGTAATAATCGCTTATTTTGTTTTTTTTATTACACAAAAAGTCAAGGATAAACACATAAATGCAAATTATAGTATAAGTAGAGAAAACAAAGAAATGCCTGAAAGATAAAGCAAAGATTTTTTCGTTTCATTCAATAGTGATTTGCTGTTATCTTTAGAGAGTAGATGTGAAGTAATTGAAGATTTGACTCAATACTAGTATAGCTTACTTTGGGTATTATTGCTCATGTTTTAAGATAGTTTCTCTAATAAATACATATTTTTATTATATTTGAATTTAAGATTTAACTTTGAGTTCGATTAGCATTTACTCTTAAACAAGAATAGGTGTAAACAAATGGACAGAAAAAGTAATTAGCTGATTTTGGTGTTAGAGTATCTTCCATTTGGAATGTTATTCGTTTCGCTGCTGAAGCTCTTTCTCAAGTGAACAGAAACCTTATTAAGGAAATTGAGTGGACTCTGAATGGAGACTGGGCTCGGATGAAAAAACCGTCAACTATACAAAGCTACTAAAATAAATAAGGCTTTCGATTCCATTTTCATGGCTCGTCAATTGTTGAGTATCTATTTGTTAGATCAAGTATTTGTGTGAATGACGTTTTATCGAAAGAAAAATCATGAATAAACTGTGAATGTCTTTCACATTTTTAAAATTCAATTCACTATAATTTTGTATAATTAAGCAAAATATCAAATGTTCAACATTTGATTACAAAATGAAATGTTTTTAATGATTAGATTTATGTGAATCATGTGAAAGACACGGAAAGAAGACTACCATAAAGTTATGGTATGATTAAATTGTATCTTTATATCTAACAAGAAATTTGGTGAAACGAGATCTTTGGTGATATGCAGTATCTCATAATGATTGTCTACCTTCCATCAGACTCACTAAGCCGTTGAGTGCTTCCCGTTGCAAAAAAGTCAATAAAGTAAGTCAAGCGGAAATACTTCAATAGAGTATTTCATATACAACACTCGGCCTCTTAGCTTCTCACTTTTTTCTAGTTAAAAATTAAGTTTATGCTTCAAATCATCTTTAATTCAATTTTAAATAGTTAAAAGCTATTTTCCAATTATTCAATTTTAATTAAATCTTAATTTATTTAATATTCAACCACTTTTCACAACTTATAATTTCTGTATAAAAAATAGACCATTTTTCTCAATTTGTTTTCAATTTTAATTAGTGTTCATCATTTATATTCAGATCTTTTTATCGTTTTCGCTTGAAAGACCATTTTTCAAAGTGTTGAACAAAATGATTAGTAATGGCTTCTAATTTGATATGTTTTAAGAATTTCGTACACTTTTTCATATTTAACTTACTTTTATGTATTTTTATTCACTTACATACAATGAAATATAAACATTTATAATGCAAATTTCACTGTTCAGTATCTTTTATTATGCAAATTATAATGTTTCTTCAGGAGATTAATCTTTGTATGTATATCTAAAGTATGCAAATATATTTCCTAACCTATGATTTTCTTGAAAAGTGATAAAAAGAGATAAAAATGCATGCATTCGTTTTTGGAAAAACAATCCTCAGCGGTGACGAGATCTTACGAAACGTTAGTGGAAATCACCTTCTCATTCAAGTTTGAATAAAATTGAGGAGCCTTATGGGCACATTCAACTCATATATTGTTGTCCTTTTCAACACTAATTTAGAACTTATATTAAGAACTGAATATTATTAATCTCACGCGCAATCATAAAATCAGTACTGTATTGTTGAAATTATTCAGTTGTAAACTTAGGCTCTGATTTTGATTCTATTCTTTGAGAGAAGTACTAAATTAGTGTTTAAAAAGGCAACAATATATGAATCCAATGTGCGCGCGCTGGCTCTGACTTATCAGTTGAACGGTTTTAAACTTCGCTCTTTAGAGACATAGAAATAGATGTTTATTAAACCTTTTTTTGATAAACACAATATATTTGGGGAATTGAACCCCAAGTCTTCCGATTACATGTCAGACGCCTTATCAATACTGAAGTAAGCGCTCGCTCATTCATTGTTACCTAACTTTACCTTTTCTAGATTATACTTGAAGGTGAGCGTGACTCACTCTAATAAGTTAAATCTAAAAATGAAGAATTAAGTTGAAATTTCCATCTTTACTAGTTCAGGTACTATATCTTTGCCTCGAGTACTATATCTTTGCCTCGAGAACTATATATTTATTCCCAAAATTTCATCAACATATGGTGTTTTGGTCTGAAATTACACATCTGTACCAGATTGGAACGAGTTTACTTTACGTGACTGACACCGATTTCATTCAAACTCCGTATAACTTTAAATGTGTATTTTCGACCGCTGAGAACCAATATGAAAGATCTTTTTTGTGAGTTCCAGAGATATAGTCAAATGAAGACATCGAAATCCTACAGTAATTTACTTTATATGAGAAGTAATAACAATAGTTATTAAGCGTGTGGTATCTATAAATCATTTAAACCTAAACTAAACTTAAATGTGAGCTACATTTGCAATAAAGTGTTTTTGTGGTCTGATATATAGCAATTCACTGCATGATTTTGATGTCTTCATTTGGTTATATGACTGGAGCGATTTATTTTAGCAAAAGAAAAATGTTTGATATTCGTTCTCAGATGCGAAAATACATATCGTCACCTCAGTTCTAGATAGTTCTAAATGTAAAAATTGAGTTTTCGAGAAAAACGCTTTTAAAGTTTAAATTCTAATAGAGATTCAATGTGTTGATAGAGTTTGTTGAAAACCACAGGGACCGAACTGAGAGGTAATTTCAAGAGAGGAGTAGATGAGAAAGTAGAGCTTATCAAAGAGTATAATAATCCATGAATAACTCAATTTGTTGGAAAATTGCATTTACAACTTTCTAGAACTGAAGTCACGATATGTAATCATAGTTTCAACGAAATCTGTGTCAACCACGTAAAGTATACTTATGCCGAAAGGAATATTCTATAGAATAACTCAATGCCAGATAAAAATTTATTCACAACTAAATCTCTTGTTAAAAATAAATGCATAAATGATTGCGTTTATCTTCTATTCATGAAGACTCTCCACTAAACCTTTATTTAATTTTGAATATTACTGTCGCAAAAACTCAAATGAAACTCTTTCCATAGATTTTTACAATATTTTACGAAAAATTAATTACTAGATAAAAACTTAACTCAATTGTGAATCATAAAAGTAAATGAGAGTTCGCATTAAGAGCTTTATTTTATGCATGTAGAAATCAATTAATAGATTTTCTCTCTCTTCTCCTCTGTTTCTATCTCTTAATGATTTTGGAGTTTAATTTGCAGGATTGGACTAGAGCTGAGCTGAGGTTTCGGGATTTCCAGATCTAATTCAATAATGGATTCTTTATATATAGCAAATAAAGATAGTTTTATAGCTGAAAACAAGCAAATAAGAAAGAGAAAGCTCTTAATGAACTAAAATTGAGCTCTTGAAGAATCACATTTGATTAAAACTGATTGCTCGGAATGAAGTTTCCGAAGAATTAGCATAATAATTCACGCTTATAAGAATTATAAGTTATTTTAACTTTCAATCATTAAAAAGAGTTTCAATCATTTAATTAACGATAATTGGCAATTGTCGTTAAAGCCCACACTTTTCATTTTAATTAGAGATCTCCCATTAGATTCTGTTCACAATTTATTTGTGTGATATTTATAATCTTATCTATAATTATATTTATAATATTTACAATATTTAATACAATATTTATAATATATTGTTTTTTAGATTCTAAGTTAAATCATATAAATAGAAAAATTTTCATTTTTAAACACGAATACAATAAACAGTCTTCTATTTTGAAACTTTACACAATTGAATAGCCCATTAATAGCAAAAATCTACAGCTATAGCCTATTCTGAAGACTGCTATATAAGTATTCGTGTTAAAAATGAAAATGTTCTTATTAAGAATGTGATTTAACGTAGAATCTAGAAAACAATATATTATAAATATCACGCAAACTCTTCACTGTATATTACACTTTTCTAAAATCATATTTACTTTTCACTTTAAATTTTATATTTCAGATTTTAGATGAATATTTTGCGGAAATTAAATCAAAAATTTGCAGATATATTCAAATTTTTTTAAAATCTATCAATCAAATTAAATTCTGAAACGAAAATAGATTCATTAAATCTCAATCTTATTCTGATAATATCTTAGAAAATAATAAAAAATTTTTTGATACCAATAGATAAATGGGATAATCTATTAAGTAAACTCTATTTATTAAATAAATATTCTGTTTAGCTTTTGCTCATTTGTTTTAACATTTTTGCCTTTTATTCAGAAAACATATTAATTTTCTTGTTTTACACGAATAAATAGTAGCGGTTAAGCAATTAATTAAATAGATTTGGTTGAGCTAATGCTTAACCATAGGATAAAATAAAATTCAGTTCAATCGATGTAATAAAGTTTCTAATACTAGTAATGAACAGAATATGTGAGGTCAGTGTGAGGTAAGTTCAATGGTCCTGTCCAATTATATAAGACAGCTTTGGAATTAGTTCTAAGATTTCGTCTTAAGTCTTTAT